>CAJUYG010003039.1:0-24646 GCA_910591675.1 Galerucella calmariensis
ATGTGTCACTTATATAATAAAATATTAGAATCGGAAAAAGTTCCGCTAACAATGCTTCACAAGAAAGGACCCTTAGATGATCCAAACAACTATCGCGGTATATCGCTAATCAATTGCTGTGTTAAAGTATTCACACTTATTTTACTAAATCGTCTGTCCAGCTGGTGTGAAGATAATTCTATACTTCCAGAAACACAATATGGCTTTCGAAAAGACAGAGGCTGTTTAGATAATATTTTCATTTTAACCTCGATCTTGCAAATCACTCTTAGACTCCAGCGCAGAAAAGTGTTCGCTGTATTTGTGGACTTCAAAAGAGCATTTGACAGTATTAATCATAAACTTCTTTGGTTGAAACTTTATAAATTTGGGATTAGTTCTAAACACATTCGAATTCTAAAACAGATATACGATAACGCAACATTCTCAATCAAGCAACAAAACTCATACAGTAAAAAAATACAACATCTCGGAAGGTGTCTTGCAGGGAGAATCACTTAGTCCCCTAATTTTTTCTATTTTCATATCTGACATTGAAGATTATTTTCGTTCAAAAAATCTGAATGGACTTACTATTGACGTATTAATGCTTCAATACGCAGATGATATAGTTATTCTTGGCGACTCTCCAATCGATATAGAGCGAAAACTAAAGGTACTCGAGTCTTATTGCTTTGATAACAAACTTGCAGTCAATACCGATAAAACCAAAGTAATGATATTCGCAAAAAGTGGCCATGTACATAATCACAACAAAAAATTTCATTATAGTGGATATTGTCTGGAAACAGTAAAGCAGTTTACCTACTTGGGTGTTGATTTCTCCTCCACAGCCTTATTTTGCACCATGGCTAAGAATTCTCAAATCAAAGCTAATCGGGCTATTGGAGCAGTAATGGATATAATGTGTCGGTCCAGAACGAATACTTGGGAATCACGGATCAATTTATACAATTCAATTATTTTATCTTCTCTTTCCTTTGGAATTGGTATATGGGGTCTACGTTACACTGATATTATAGAGCGCGTACAGGTAAACTTTTTCAAAAAACTTCTAAGTCTGTCAAAGAATACCCCAGATTATATTGTACGCTTGGAAACATGTTCCGATCATTTGTCAATGGTTGTTTTCAAACATGCCTTACTTTGGATGAACAAACTGAAAGAAATGGACTCTTCAAGACTTTCAAAAATTTGCTTCAATCGACTTGCTCAGTTAGAATCTAATAATAATTCAAAGTATAATTGGGTGACGCAACTTAAAGAATTGTTTATTTATGCGCAATGTGAGTGCCTATGGGAAAATTATTTAAGTACAAATGTACGCAGTTTAGATAGACTTATTCTAGACAAATTGCGAAGACGCCTGCTTGATAGTGACATGAACAAAAAGGTTGCTTCCAGTTACTCTTTACTGTACTCACACTTACTAGTTGGTGAGAATAACAGTTATTTGCAAATACCCGCTCACATCTATATAACCAGAATAATAGCGCAACTTAGAACGTGTAGTGAAACATTTTTAAAATTGTCTTTTAAAGGAAATTTTTATATAATCAACAGCACTGATAATTGCACTGTCTGTAATATGGATTCCCTGGAGTCATTACATCATATGCTTTTTGAATGTCCCATTTACAGCCCTCTAAGAAAAAATAGTTTTTTCCACAATGTTCATAATATTGATGACTTAGTACACTATCTTAACACTAATAATACACAAAATAGATTTTTTAAACTTACTGAATTAGCTCATAGCATTATTAGTATCATAAGGCTGCGAGCATTTGCACATGGTGAATGATTGACATTACTATCAAGTACACAGATATTTTATACTTTTATTTTTGTATTAACTATGTCTATGTCGTAATGTATCTCTAATTATGTTAATTCTTTACTTTATATTTTGTACCGAACCCTTGTGAAAAGATTTATCTTAGACACAATAAAACTATCTATCTATCTATCTATATTATAAAACAGGAGTAGAAAAAAAAAATGTAGTACTGTCAGAAATAAATATTGACATTGAAATGTATGTTTGGTTGCCTACACCACAGGTAACTGTCAACATAAATATAATGTATAAGATGTGCGTTGGGTTGCCTGTGAAAAAATCGTTCATTAATGTGAATCATGCATTAATAGGGATCATTAATGTATGATTTTCTCTAATTTTGAGAACGTTAATGGCATATTATGACAATACACGGTCGACGGATATAGTTATTTAACCAACAACTGTATTAATGAGGGTCTTGCAATACTCGTGTTAGTTACAAAGCTTTTCCGTCGAATGTATAAGTTATATTCGTTTTTCTCAATATTCAAAAGCTGAAAATATTTATTTGTTCCATACGTCGAAAATTAAAATGTATGTTTGGTTGCTTACAACACAGGTACCTAACTGTCAATATAAATATCACTATTCCATGAAAAATATAATGTATAAGATGTGCGTTGGGATGCCGTTGGGTTGCAGAAAATCGTTGAGTAATGTAGGTAAATCATGCATTAATGGGTGTCATTAATGAATGATTTATCTAATTTTTGAGAACGTTAATGGCATATGCTAATACACGGTCGACGGAAATAGTAAATTCTTCAATGAGTGTAAAATGATGGCCATAATTCACGCAGATGAATTTTACAACGCGAGCGAGCGTTGCGAGGGAGTTTTGGAATCATCCAAGTGAATAATAGCCAATCTACACAATTGAAATACTATTCTTCCTCCACGACTATGCATGGAAAACTTCTTCCACGATCACCCACGTGAGAGTCAAGTTTCTGTGCTAATGAGCTATTGAGCGCATTTTTTTCAATTGTAAAAAACATCGATATAGGTATCTTATATTTTCAATAGAAACCTCACCATTTTCAGATGAAAATATGAAAATATTAGGAATATTAATAGGGATAACATGAATGTAGGTACTTAAGCATATTAAATCTTCACTATCGCTGCTGTCGTCCATTTTGTTCCCCACATCCACGTAAAATTATGATATATTATATGATTATTTCGACGTTTCAAATCACGCGCTGTCAGAAGCGATTTGCGTGATTTATGATAATATTGTATTTGGCTAATGAGAGTAAATTCTTTATTATTCTTCACTGATAATATTATTTCCAATGAAGCTTATTTTAGCCTTTAGTAATATATTTATATTGCTTACATTTGCGGGACATCTTTATTTCGGTTCCATTATTTTTATAGAATTCGTTTCAAAATATTTGAATGAAATATATTAAAATCAAATCAATCAATGTCATAATGTCAAACGTTGACAATAGTATATTATACATCAAGGTGGTGAAGACTAATATTATTGGCCAAGCACCAAGATTATTATTATTAATAAGGTGCGAGGCTCACAAATGTCTTCACCACCATGGTGTATATACAATATTTCCCACTACTGGACAAAAATTAAAAATAATTCACAAACGCACTACGAGAAACGTTTACCCCGTCGTCTGACTGACAAGTAAACTGTCAGTTTTCAATAAATTATGAACGTACTAGTTATATCATCAGTCATTTTTGGTTGAGCGCGAATTTTAAACTGATGGCATTCTTATTCAAATTATTTAATGTTGATAGGTGATTTCAAGCAGCAAATATGTTAAAGACAATCTCCTAGGTATAAAAAATTATGTTGCACAAGTTTTTATTGAACTACTATCCCTGAATCCTTGAAATATTTGAATGTGTCTTTTATTGATCTAGGATGATAATAAGACAAAATATCAACCACTAATAGAGAAATTCAATTTCTCAGTTGGCTTAAAGAAGCAATAATTGTCAACAAATTCTTTTATCAAATTCTTGCAGCCTACCCTCAACAAAAAATTCAACAAGATAAATCAAGGTAACATCAACAAAATAAACAAATTTGATTGGTCTATATAAAAGATGTGAAATTTTCAGGATATAATACGGAGTTAGATATAGTTATTGCTATTTCTCATTATTTAAATTTATGTTAATTTCCTTTCACAATGAAAATCTTTTCTCCACAATATCATTGAGCCACCTTATGATACGATATAGATGTCAGTAACTCCTTATTTTTGGGTTTTTATTTAGATCGGTCCTGCTATAACGTCTAATGTGCCATAGAAAAAGATTCATCCTGTATAATATATATTGACCAACCCGTGGAGAATGAAATCCTCTATTTATATGGAATGATGACGCACATAGATCCATTTTTCATTTAACTATATGTTTTGAGTATTTACTAACAACTTCCATAGTATGTAATATAAACTGAAGTTGGTAGGGTTTCTATGTCACAAAATCTCAAACTCGAATGCAACTTTGAAGAAAGTTCTATCATCACATCTGTATAATATTCCAAACTTGTTAATTGCCTCAAATTCAACTATGGTCATGTCTTGGAAGTTGTGATGAGGGTATATTTCTGTATATGTATAAAAACTACTACTCATTAAATTTTGTACTGTTCGGTGAGAGCAGAGTAGCATTGAACTAAGGGTTTGTTTGATTGAAAATTTTTTGACAATTCCAAAAACCAATCAAATTTCCTCATTTTATATCATATGAACAATCTCAGCCAATCATGTCAACATTACACTGAAAACAGACCATGGGCAATTTTCACACGTTGCTATGGATACATATTGATTTATTTCGATTTTGAAGTTTCGAATATTTAATATTTCGAAATATCACGATTTGGTTGTAATACTAAAACAAAAAATTTTCTATCCGAATAACCCTCGGACATTGAGAAATGCTCAAAAATTTTATGACAACTTTCACAAGCTTGTTGCTTATAGGCAACAGACCTCCGCCTACGGCGTCGGTCTGTTTCCAAGCAACAAGCTATCGAAATCTGTCATAAAATTTTTCCGAACAATTATTAATGCCCTTTGGTTATTACTACTGAAAATACATTCAATCATTGGAAAATGCAATAAATAGATAGTTAATAGAGCTCGTGTATAGGGATCAGACTCCTCCAAAGAATAGGTGCCGAAATGGATGAATGTAATTTAAGAGCTTCCCTCCGCAAATGTTAGTGTTTCATACTCAACGCAACTCAGCGATTAACAATTACGCAGAGGGAGATATTTTTATTTTTTGCATTCAAACCTTTTTGGAAAATATTGGATGAAGACGTACATCATTAACAATGAAATAATAACACATTAATTATAATTGACATTAATAATTATTGACTCTTTTCCCCACCACCCACGAGGTAGAGTCTAGAGGCGCGTTTTTTTACGTGGTATCCCCAATAGGCATAATCCACGGTGATTTTCTAAATTAGAACTACTCCGTCCTCGTCGTCGTTTCGATGGAGCAGGCTGCGGCTCAGCATCTGATTGGCTTTCTGAATTAAATACCAGTGGGATAACTCGAGAAGGAAGGGGTGTTAATGTTGGCGGTTCATCATCAAAGTCATTTTCATTTATTAACTATGAGAGTTCCATTACGTTGCTGCAAGTCTCTCCAGAACAATGGAAGCACACTGCAGAACATTTCAGTCCTGCTTTTCGACATCCACACATCGCTCCACAGTTTCCTTTGCATTTATAAAAGATCAATTTTAGAAGCTCGGGGGGTGCTGGAGGTTTAGAGTTCTGCACTGGCATCAATAATTTTCCACATTTTTTCCAGCCCCAGTCTTCAGGATCATTATAATTACCAAGCCACGACTGGACCTGATGGTAGACTCGGAAAGTATGAAAGCGAGCTGTGTCTTGTGTTGGAGGAAGTGAAGATAAGTTAAATGTACTTTTTGTCACTGCCTTGGCGAATTGTTTGTATCTTAGGCTGTCAAGAGAATTATCATCTTTATTACCACCGTATAAAAAGATAAAAAAACGCTCACCAATTACAGTGAGCAAAGCAGGGTCAACTCTCTTGTTGAGAAACAAAGCCGTTCCACTTGCAAACTCTAAATGTTTCTCCAGGGTTTCCACAAATTTCATTTTACCGATATTGTAAGGAGCTGAAGTTGTGTCACATCCGGATGATGATTGTATAAATGATGATTATAAAAAAGTTACATCGAAAAATATAAATTTTCTCTCGAATTTATGAAGATTTTCGCTTATAACTTTTTTACAAAAAGTTACTGGACCAAAGTTGTGAAGAATTTAATTTGCAACAAAAAATGTTGACAAATTTTTTTAAACAAACAAATAGTTTAAGAGATATATCGTAAAAACCATTTCAACCCCTATACCATACCTACTATACCCCTACACATCAAAAAATAAAATTTCGTCCTCTAAAAAACGCAAGGTAGGGCCTGAAAAATGTAACATTTCAATGGACTAAAGATAGAGTACGGGTCAATAGTTTATTCATCGGCGCGGAAATCAACGCTGAGTTTATTGGATCCCATACATCATGCAGGTATGAGGTACTCGATGGGTGCTTTTCGTACAACACCCACTGTGAGTATTTGTAGTGAGACAGGATTCCCACCTTCCGGTTACACCGCCAGAAATTACTAGGAAATTACATCTCCAGAATACGAGCACAACCCAACCATCGAAATCTTTCGATTTTATTAGAAGAACACGGCGGATATGCTGGTAGACCAACTATTACAAGACCAGTGAGAATCAGAGCACGTGAAACCTTGCCACCCCTGGAATTGCATAACTTGACTATTCTCTCATTGAATAACTTCGAAGCTCCTCCATGGCAGCTGCCAAAAATTTCTATAGGTATGCTTAGATCTGACTGTCTTTCCTAAGAATTGCACTGCCCCATTAGTGTACAAACAGCGCTTTTTGGAAATCTCTCACGAGTTTCCAAGGTCATCAATTTTATACACAGACGGATCTAAAACATTAACTGGTACAGGCAGTGCTATATCCGTTGGTAATCAAACGTTCTCTTGGTCCTTGTCACCCATGGAGCTAGTATTAAGAGGAGTCGCTACGCCTGTCATAAAAGTGGTATCGGTTTCGCCATTTTACTACCACTTCTCTGTCAACTTGACCTTAGTATTGTTTTGTGGATGTGAATTGGGTATTTTTGGATTTTCTTTTTGTTAGTGTCGTTTTTTTCTATTTTAATAATTGAACAATAATGGTTTCTTGTGCTTCACGAAGTTGTACAAGTAGAGACAGTGTAAATACGAAAAAATCATCAGGAACAACATATCATAGGTTAGTAAACAATCGAAACAGGACTGTACTGGAATATATTTCTTTGTGCTTCAATAAGTTTTATTTAACTTCATATTATATTCAATGTTTGTAGATTTCTTAGAACTCCATTGATAAGAGATATGTGGTTGAAATTTGTGAAAAGAGGTTCTTGGCAGCCAACAAAATACAGTGTTTCTATATTATCAATTTCATCTTGTCAAAAGGACGATAATGTGTATTTTAACGAAGAAAACCATCTCTAATCAAAAATTCATAAAGCCGCTACGCTATACCTAGATGAAAAAGAATTTCACTAGTGAAAATATTTTTATTGATTGAAAATTTAAATAGTCCGACTCTGCCGTCGACGCCATATTGCTAACACCACAATGTCACTCATGTGATACCACTTTCCTATTATAAGACAGTCGATTGTGTCATCTCCTCTTAATAGTAGCTCCATGCTGTCACCTTACGCATCCATATTTACAGCTGAACTTTGTGCTATTTGGCAGGCACTCCAGCTTTGCAGTATGGCAAGACAAAATCAAGAAACCATGATCGTCTGTGACTCTCTCAGTGTCCTTGAATCAATTTCAAACCCATTTTCGGATGATCCACTAGTCAAGATAATATTATTCTCCATACATCACCTTCAAAATATTGGTAAATATGTTAAATTTATTTGGGCACCAAGCCATGTCGGAATAAAAGGTAATGAAAACGCGGATACAGCAGCTCGTGATGCTGCTGAGAAAAAGACAGTCGACGTTACAGTTTTGAGGGCAGATGACATAAAAGGGCAATATAAATCTCTATTGAAAAGAATGTGGCATCAAGAATGGAATCTAGTGAACAACAGCCTAAAGTCAATAAAACCCTCTGGTGGGCCTTGGCGACCTCCAGAAGCACTGCCCAGGGCTGACAGAGTGAAGATTCACAGATTAAGATTCGGGCATACAGCATTAACGTATGCGTTTCTCTTAGAAGGACAAGACCCCCCGATATGTCTTCATTGTGGGGAATTAACCACAGTGTCGCATATAATATGTGAATGTCCAGGATACGGAAATATGCGGCAGATTTTTAACATATCTGATATTCTCGTAGACAATTTCACGAACAAAATTCAAAATGTATTAAAATACTTAAAATCAACCAACCTCTTCAATAAAATATAAGTATTGTAATCGAAAACGATTAGACTTTGTTCTAAAAAAATAAAAAAAGAATAAAAAAAAATAAAAAACAATGAAATATGAAAGCAGCTTAAAATAGCAGCAAATTGATGTGGAAAAAACTGCAAGTAAATATTATATTTTTTTCCATCCAAAGATGACTTAGTAAACGTGTGAATCGTGGGCATTTTTGTTCAAATTCAATTAGGTGGGGAAGCCTCAACGGATATGAACAAATTTGGACTTTATTACTTTGAATGACGTTATACTGCAGGTAACCAAGCTTAGTCCACTTAGATATGGTCAGAAAATGAGGCATAAGTATACTGAACAAGCTGACCAGGAGTTTTCTGTATTCCTGCTTTGGAACGTGGCTTTAGTACGTCTGATTTTTTGTTCTACTTCACCGAGACAAACAACCACACGATAAAGTAAGATGAAACTGTCAGGCATGTCCGTATGCTATAAAGGAGATATCTCCTAGTGACATGTCCACCTTCCTGGGAAGGACAGGATTGACGGTTACCCAGGAGGACAACTTCTCGGAAGGGTCAGGTGTGGCCTGAGTGCTGTGAGCCTACACTCACTCTCCCTACTTTAAAGATACCTTAATTGGTTTTGTCAAGTAGATGTGAGTTCCAGGTTAGCTTTGCATCCAGAAGGATACCCAGAAACTTCACCTCCTGTCTTAGACACAGCTGAACCTCGAAGAGGCTTGGTCATTTTTTGTCACTGAAGGTTTAGTGGAGTGAATTATTAAGTGAGTATAGATATGGGTTATTGTAAGGCTAACACCTCTCATGTGATAAAGCCCTAACGCACGGATCAAACAAACGCTGATACCAATTCTTATTTAAATCGGTTCTCAACGTAAAAAAACCCTATAAATAAACTGGGCAATAAACTTCCCCGTTAATGAGACATCGCAGATTCCGTTCATCCATCGTTTTAATCACAGATAAAACCGGAGTTTATCACAGCACCAGGTGTATATTTGCTTGCTGCCTTTTTATTGCTCGTTCATTAGTCAGCGGAGCGAATACACATTGTATCAGGTAAAATCTGGTGTAAAACGCAATAAAGGCTAGCTAAATCTAATCAATAATGAGTTGACAGCTAATATTTAATTTGTAATTCCAGGTGAAATCACCTGTTCTCATCAAATAATCGCGACCGAAGCGATATTTTCCAATAAACTACTCTGCATAGGACAAATAGAACTCGGATAAGGGTTGGCATCGTTACAAAAATCATTTTGTGCTGTACACTTCGACCATCTACGATAATCTAGCAATGATTGGGAAAAAATTGGAAAGTTTGTTAATATCCCACCTTATTTAAGGATTCAGGTCAAATTTAACAGTTTCCGTCAAAGGCAGAATTAGAGTGCGCGCCAAAGATCAAAGAAAACATGAATGAATTCGTGGTAACATCAACGACTGGCACAAATTCAAAAAATCTAGGTGACTTGCTGCAAACAGCTCAAAAAAGTATTTAAGTGCTTTACATATTCAATGAGAGGAGTTAGCTGAAGAGGATTTAATTCCCAAATATAGGACATTTATTATCACCTGCTACATCACGAAATAATAAATCAGTTCTGACAACCAAATCACGTTCCGTTTTCGTATGATCAAGCGAATCACGTGCAGTTATTCATTCAAATTGACATGTCTGAAATTATTTTTTTTTTCAAATAGATTTCTATCACACAATGAGTTTATTGTCAGGTTTACCAATGTGAATTAACGTTTAATCAAATTGTTAATATTATTAATAATAAAAAGTCCCTTTTCTAATTATTATCACCACATACTCAGCACTTTGGCTTTTTTATAGTTAAACGTGGCAATATCGAATGTTTCCGACTGCATTCCTTCCACAGGGGACGAAATAGATCTCTCAAGTTTCAGAACTGGATGAGAGAAGAACATACGCAAAATCCTGAGGAAGTTAATGTTTAGGCAAAAATTGTGGAAGACTATATCGAAGGGTCCTTTTTCATTTATGGCAACTTGAATGGACATACATATTTAGAACTGCTCCAAACCCACAAATTCTTGTCAATAGAATAAGGAGCACCGACCTATTACCAAAATAATGTCCAAATGTTTCCAAATCTGTTGATAGGGAAGCGCGGATCGGTAGAATAGCCAGAACAAGATTCCAAAAAATGAATAATATACAGAGGGCTGCATTTGCAATGAGACAGTTGGTATTGGCCACTGTTACATGACACACCCTATAGAAGTATAGAAGAATGTATTATAGATGTTTGGTTGTTCCACACTGTATACTACATTATTGATCCACATTCTCTGTATATAATCAGCTTAGCCTGTATGCTGAATATTTTTTTTATAAAAAGTTAAAATAGAAATGGGAATAGGTTGAAATGAATCTTCATCCTCTCCATGATTATTTTCTTCGTCAGCGGTATCAAAATCATCTTCAGTCAGTAACATCTGACTTTAAAAAAAATAAACATATTGTTGAATGAATAGTAAGTATATTAAGACTAAAATTTCACCTCCATGTTCAGCAGGTAATTCATAAAAAAGATGGACTTGAAGGACAATGTATTATCTGTGAAAACTTAATACGAAAACATGACTACTAAAAATCAAAGGGGAAATAATAAGAATTAAATTCAATCGAATATTTATTCTAGCTGAATATCTGGTCCAGTCTACAAGTTGAAAACCGGGAAAAATAGAGATGAAGCTCCTAAAAATATGAGCAATAGCTCATTGGATTCGGAATGACCTCTAAAAGTTTCGAGGATTTCACTGCACGTAAAAAATTGCAATTGTTATTAACAAAATAAGATGAAAAAAAGAGGTATTTAGGTTTTTGTTAATAAGTCGTGAACTATTAATATTTAAGGTATTGGGAAAAAAGGTCCTTGAAAAGGAGGAAATTTCCGAAAAAAATGCTCCAGCTTCCGGTACTCTACCTCTATTATTAATCGTTTTAATTTAACGCTGAAAATAGTATTAAATAATATTCAAAGACATTTTTTTCACCATTATGTGCTCTTGGAATGATGATTTTTGAAAAATATTTTTTTCCTAAATAATTTTTTTTTTGTTTATAACCGTTTTTTTTATATTTTGATTGTTTAAATAATTAGTTAAGGAATGATTTTCTCTTTAAAAATCATAATTGGCATTTCTTCATGGGTGAATGAAAAAAAAAGTTTTTTATCAATAATTCCATTTTTTGTTATAACTCAACAATTTGTTATAAACAAATTCTAACTACCGATATATGTTTTTTCTTGAGCTGAAAAAAATAACAAAAACATCAATATATATCGAAATACTAAAAAAAGATTTTCTCTATTTTGGTATCGTGTGAAATTTAAATAATTTTGGTATATATTGTTGTTTTTGTTATTTTTTTTAGCTTAAGAAGAAAATATATCGGTAGTTAGAATTTGTTTATAACAAATTGTTAAGTTAACAAGCAATGAAGTCATTGATGAAATTTTTTTTTTCCATTTACCTATGAAGAAATACCAATTATGATTTTAAAAGAGAAAATTATTCCTCAACTAATTATTTGAACAATCGAAGAATAAAAACAACGGTTATAAACAATGAAAAAATTTATTTAAGAAAAACAATATTTTCCAAAAATCATTATTATTCCGAGACAACATAATGGTAAAAAAAATTTCTTTAAATATTGAACTTGTCTATTTGTTTATAAACAATTTCTTAACAAATGATGTGAAAAAATTTTTCCCAATGATACTTAATGCCATTGTTGGATACGAAAACAGCAATAATACAACATTTTTTCGAAAAAACTTTTTCAATAACATTTCTTGGACTCCGGGAGCTGGAGCTTTTTTTTTCGGAAATTTCCTTCTCTTGAGGGACCTTTTTTCCCAATATCTTGAATAGTAATAGTTTACGAGTTATTAACAAAAACCTAAATACCTCTTTTTTCTCATCTTATTTTGTTAATAACAGTTGCAATTTTTTACGTGCAGTAAAATCCTCGAAACACATTTTTTTAGAGGTCATTCCGAATCCAATGAGCTATTGCTCATATTTTTAGGAGCTTCATCTCTATTTTTCACGGTTTTCAACTTGTAGACTTGACTAATCCAAGCAGAAGCAAACTGTAAACAAACAGTCTTAAGCGAATAATCGAATTAACTATTAACCAAACTTTTCTTTTGTCTAGAATAAAATAATATATTCAAATATTCACAAGAAGAGAACCTTTCTCACATGCTTTTTTTTATTTGCAGGTTATTTCGCGCTACCGTCAATTTACTGCCTAGCATGGATCTGCCTTGATGTACTCTTCTGCACAGCTTCAATAATGCATCTATGTACAATAAGTGTGGATAGATATCTCTCACTGAGATATCCCATGAAGTTCGGGAGAAATAAATCAAGAAAAAGAGTTATTTTCAAAATAATATTTGTTTGGTTGCTATCGATTGCTATGAGTTTGCCTCTCAGCTTAATGTACTCAAAGGTAAGTTATCATATTAATAAATAATTTCTCGTATAAACTATTTCTTGAATATGAAGAAGGTTTTCAAATAAACACAAAAACCCAAATCTATAATTAATTCATTAATTCATTTTCCATTGGCTAGCAGGTAACAGGAATACTTGAGTTTTCTGTCTTCTTGCTTGACATAGATCTTCTGGTTGAGTTAGTCGATTCACCCTACTAAGAGTTCCAAAATTGGAATTCAAAAACTTTGTTTGAATAGTCATAGAACTTAACTTAATGTTATATACTTCAACGACCATTTTGTACCATTCTACTGACCGCGCCACTCAACTATCAATTAACTGCGAATATGTTTTTTTCAACTAACTTTATTATTAAAACAACTTAACAAATAGGATTCCAGTTCTAAACTAATTCATACAATACAGAAGATGGAATAACTAATACAATACAACTAAGCATAAATGAAAAGGAAGTATGCAACTTAAGGTTAACAAATACGGGATTTATTCCAGGCCACAATACACAATACCTATTAGGTATGGCAAAAATGTCAATTAATGAGTAAAACTGTGTAGAGTGATAAATAAATAAGGACCTATCCTGCCCACGATCATGATAATGCTGACTGTCATTGCTATTGAATTGAAAGTATAAAAGTTATCAATGAGAAAGGACCTGGAAAAGTTATATTATGCGGGATAATTTTCCCAGTGGAAAGTTATAATTGGTTTAATTGTAGGAGAATGCTGGTATTGTATGGAATGTTCCATATATGTGAATGAATGGAATTCTCCCAGTGTCACAGTTGGTGTATCGTAGCCTATTTCACTGGCACACATTTGTTCTGTTTTGTTCTCGAATAATATCACGTAATGTCCATGATTAGAGGTGATTCACTTTCAATATTGATTAACTATTCACTGAATTATCTGTAGATCGTTGTATTATAAGATATTCAACCAACAAGCTTATCGATAAAGGTAATTAACAATCCAGATACTCAAAGCTTCAACAAAATTAGAGCTTGAATATTTACATTTGTTAATTGGCTTTTAATCCACGAGATACTTACACAGCAGATCAGTCGACTGTATTTTGAATAAAGTAAGGAAGATATTTTAATTTTAATCCCAATTTCATTTCAGTATTAAATACATCAGCCTTAGTCAGTGTTAGTATTTATTTAGTTCATTGAAAATTAATAGCTTTCCCATTCCTCCACACCATATGAAGGCACGTGCCAACTGGCAGACAGTCTGAATCACAACTAAAGCCACGAGAGGACAGTGGTTAGCACGTCCCCACTCTCCGTTCTCAGTGGCTTCCTTTCAAGGAGACCGACATTTTAGTGATTTCCATTGGCATATTTCTGGCGTATTGGCACGTGCCAACGTGCAACGTACATCGAATCGACCATGTCATGCCAATTGGCAAGCAGCGCCTTAAGAGCCGTTGAGGTACCCATTCACTAACAGGTCGCCTGCAGGCCATCGCCTTGAGGTAGCTTGCCTTGAGAGCAAGTTTCTCCATACACACGCCGGCCGACGACAGGTTGGGACCTGCAGTCCTACAAAACCTCACTGTGTGTGGCGATTCATCGTCAGTCTCGGCCCAAAGGCTTGATCTTTAGCGCAGTTGAAAATTTGGTCTGCAGATCAACATATTTTTGGGCTTGGTCATTTTACTAATAATTATAAACATGAGCGAAACTACGTGTCATCAGCCTGACTTTATAACATGATTGATAGATATTTATAGAGCTAATCCCTGCTTATGGCAAATAAAGTCAAGAAATTATTCTAACAGATTAATGCGAGAAAAGGCATACCGGTCATTATTACAATATTATAAAACTGTAGATGAAAGTGCTAAAATCGATATTAAATAATCCAAGTTCATTTCGAAAAGAACTAAAAAAAGTAGATAAAAGTAAAAAATCTGGTAGTGGTTCAGAAGATCTATATGTACCAGGAATCGCAACGTGGCAATTAACCTTTCTTCTGCACTGATTGCTTTTCTCATTTTGGTATTTTTCTTCGTAATGTAAGGTTTTACGAGTTTTAATAGTTTTTAAAAGTCTTATCATCCATACGAAGATAATTTTTTAAATCGTCTGTATTAGAGTGTCGTAGTTTTTTAATAAGGCTTAAGTGAGACAGTTTTTCCCTTTGCTGAAGCCAATCTTTTACCCTAAATCGTTTTCTCTGTCTAACTGGTTTTTCCATCAATAACGGAAATATTAATAAAGCAGCCAATTTTCTGTGTTTCCTTAAGGAATTCATTTTCTCGGAGAGCACTTTCGACCTCTGGATCAACTACTTACAGTGTGTAGAGAAATTTGAGATCGCCTTCAGGCCACGACCTGCAGGTCCGATGCCTGAAGATTTTACCTTAAAATCGGACTGAATAATGTGTGGCCTCAATCGGCCGTTACCTGTCGACATGGACGATAGTTCACGGCCTGCAGGCGACCTGTTAGTGAATGGGGGCCATTACACATGGGACTGATGGTCATTGGTCAGTCCTGATGATCAGTTGTGTTAGTACGCTATGCAAAACTGATGCCTTTCACAAGCTACGTACGACACAATTCAAAAAATGGTTTTGAAGCGTACGGAACAACGCGTGGTTGCTACTTTGTGCGTTAAATGATTAATAGATCGAAGAACAACAAGGAAAACAGAACAATGTGGGTGCATCCAATTTGTGGAAACAATTTCTCCAATTATTCAACTTTAAGAAACGACGAACAGAAGTTTTTTAACTATTTCCGGATGTCATTCAGAACGTTTGATGAACTGCACACGTACATTGATGTTTAAGCTTATGGAAAATTTGCTGATTCCGATATATTTGTTAACAGTACATTTTGGAAAAAGGAGCAACAAATTTCAATTAACCTTCCAGAAGATGCTCTGGTTCCAGGAAGTAATAGGCCACTACCTTTTGTATTTGTTGGAGATAATGCGTTTTTACTGTCTCCAAATTTATTGTGTGCTTATAGGAGGAAAAATCTCAATTACAAAAAGAAAATTGTCAACTACAGGCTCACACGAGTGAGACGATTAATTGAATGTGCCTTTGGTCTCTTAATCAACAAGTGGCGTATTCTCCACAGAAACCCTTAATGTTTCTATTCGCCTTTGCAAAAAAATTATTAAAGCATGTTGTGTTTTGTATATTCAGGAGATGGGTAACAATTTCATTACACCTTGTCAGTGTCACGATCTTTGTAATTTTCATCTGAAGTATCCCAAATACATCTATTTCCTTTAATAAGACGTATTAGAATTTCTGTATCTATACGTAGCTCATTTTTCGCCATCGTTCTTGCCGTAAAAGTAGATAATACAACACTGTAACTAAGCCGGGATGTTATACGCAAAACTGACCATCAGGATACGTGTGTTAAACCGCATATGTACAATAGCCCCACCTGATGCGTAGTATACGCAGTGCTTACGGGCTCGCCGTATGCCCTTGCTGACGAATCTACGGACTGACGATACGCTGTACACGTGAAATGTCGTATTATATATCGGATTATCAGGACTGATCATCAGTCCCATGTGTAACGGCTCTAAGGCACAATTCACATAGAACGTACAGTCAAAGTCAAATGGAACACATAACCAGATTAGGTTGAGAGTGCATTATTTAAACAACTGCTATTCCCATCGAATAGATCAACGCTTTTTAGGTTACAATTGAAGTATTTCTGATACATTTTAGCGAAGGCTCACCATGAATCATAGAAACTGAATGAATTTTTATGAATTTTGGTGTTCGCCTTGTGTGTTTCATTTGTCTTTGACTGTATATCGGGCAAGAGCGTGGCACTAAGGGCGAATTTACATGGGGATAGTAGCTGAAGCCAGTTACTAAAATTTGGTTAATTACGATTAAGTATTTGTCTGCACGACATTTTAGCTCGTTCTGTTTAGTCACTGAATGAAAACGATTTAAATCAGCCGTAAAAAAGTGTATAGTTTTATTATGCGAGGAAATTAGTAAAGTAATAAAACGTAAACAAAAGAAGAAGAAGCAGAAGCGTATATGGATAAAAGAATGGTAAGCTCGTAGATATACTCATGGGTTTTTGTGTTCCATAAACATTCTTTCAAGTGGTACTCCTGAACAATTTTCAGGGTGGTATCTTCGTTCCAGCGAGGTACAGCCAGTTTTCTCGTATTTAAATGAAATAACACCATATATCACTAAGCTACTATTACTATACTAAAAAGACCTGTCTAGACGTGTTTGGTGCGAATTGTGATGAACAAATCATGTAGTGGGGGTACCTATTTGTTCCAGTTAATACAATCGCTTTCTATCCACTTGACTAAAATTTTCGCTAAATTGGTGACTGGCTCAAGTACTAAATCAGACGCTTACACCAGTAGCTAAATTTGGTAACTGCCTTCAGTTACTTGCTTCACTTACTATTCCTATGTCAATTCGCATTAACGTTCGCCTCATTCAAACCTTTTACATTCCATAAATTGGTTCAATGTGCACAGAGACAACTTAGCCTGGACGACCGACATTTTATTTTTACCTGATGCGCAAGCGAAATTCCCACGAGCGAAGACGTCGCACTGATGAGCATCTTTTCTATGTAACTATTTTGATAGATGAATGAAAAATGTACGCAGGGGCAATATAGGCATTCAACGTCCTCGACACATGCTTCCCCAACGTCCGTTCTATGTGAATTGCTGCTAAAGGCCTATTTTTTTTCATTTTCTCCAATTCAAATAAAATATATTCGTACTGATATGAGTTTATGTCACAAAATTATTTCACTTTGACGATTGAATTGTTTGATGACTTTGTACTGATCTTCAAAATAGTCCGGAAGGTCAATATTTGTGATATAAGGGATGTGTGTGCTGTCACATACTTTTTCAAGATGAAGAATTCAGTAGACCCTCAATAGAACACGCATATTCCATATTTTGCTTGGATATTAATTTATAATAGCAAATATGATATCAAAAATTATTAATAATAGGAAATATACCAGTTTCCATTAAAAATTACTCCCAAATTTCAGAATAAAATTCTAATTTCAATGCAGTTTCCGACCACAACCCGAGGATTTCCGAACGATTCCAATGATTCGTCTGATGTCATATCTCTTGTGTTTACTTATGTCAATATGACCGGTATTGCATTAGGTTATGTGTAGTTGTGTGTTTATATTTTATTTTATAATCAACTATTAATTGCTTCATCGACGTGAAAATATCATTTATCGCCAACGTCAGTGAAGCCGTCAATTATCAGATTGGTTTCCGGAAGTAAACGAACAGTTTACCTTCCTTTACTTCATCTGACGCATTTGCGGCAGGTAAAGTATTTTGACTTTGACATTATACTCGAAAATCATCATCTGTCAGTGTTACGCTTCTCCCTATTACGGCTCGATAATAGTTTTCTTACGATTTACTTATAACAAATTATTGTTGGAACTTCTTTGACTTCAGGAACTAACTTTTTTAATGCTTCAGGGTGTACCTTCAATTTAAATATAACAAATAATGAGTAGATTTGTTCTATATTTGCTGTTTACTTTGTCATAATAAAATGCAATGAAATATACCTCAGTTTGTTACATTCTGAATTCTGAGCAGTTGGCGATAAAATTTTGTATGCACCACGTCAGAAAAGTGTCTTTATCGGTCTCGCCTGTTATTCGCCTCGCTTCGCTCGTCTCATAATTTCAGACTCGTCCGATAAAGAATCACTTTACTGCCTAGGTACATAAATAACTATTATATGTGTGTTTGAGACTATCACGTGTTTGTGTGTGCTTTTTTTATTTCTTAAAGTCAACGTAAAGTGGAAAGTGGACATAAATATTCGATATTTCCGAGGATATTTTAAAAATTTTGGAAGAATATATTTTATTTACTAGTTCAGTGTTCAGTGACGATTCTTTCATATTTTGTGAGTAAAAATATTGCTAGCGAAGGTTGTGTAAAAGCACAAACTGATAACTTGCCCAAAGTAGACTCATTTATGCTGCTTGAATTTATGAAGTCAAACAGCTGCTTTAATGCAGAGAAAATGAGAGGAGTTAAAGCATTATCGTAAGTACGATTTAAACTATGTTTTATTTATATAATATATACCAACCATATTTCGATGTGTTGTCGTGAGAAAATGATGTTTTTATGGTTGATTCCTAGACATATAGGTACATAACCTCAAACTATTGAGGAATAAAAATTACCAGCATAGAAGTAGGTACTTACATTAAAATGGTCTTCACAAACAAAAGTAATACCCTCCTCTCAGGTGTATTTTTGCTTGCGCCAGCAGGTGAAGTAACAAATATTTTGTCTGGAGTTTTAATAGACGTTGATTTACACACTGGAACAATGCAATACTTGTAATACAAAGTTTTTTTTCGGCTTTATCCATTTTCAAAGCTTCCAGAAACAAATTAGGTCACAAGAACTCAGAGCGTGATACACCATGGAGCAGCCATCTTTATGACGTAAAGCGCGTTTTGGCGGACTTTCAAATTTTATGTTTATTAAAGTTTATATTTTTTTGAAAAAATAGGCATGCAAGGTGTTAGGAGACCTGATAAAGCGTCAGTTACCACCAATAGCAAAATTCATGCTTGTACCCTATTATTCACTATTCATCTTATTGAAAATCTCGTTTCAAACTTTTCTTTCAATTATTTCATCTTGAATCTATCTTTTAGTCTTTGAATGACTCGGTTATCCACTTGGGTCGCAAAAAATACTTTCTCATTATTAAGAATAAAGAAAATATATTAAATCCATTACCCAGTGGAACTTTTCTTTTCATCATTCATTCACCTATATCACTTTTAACGCTCGAAAATACTAGCTTATTGACTTTTATGTCGTAATCGGATTAATATATCGAACTAACTTCCGTAGAATGTAAGTCTTGGATATAAGCATGGAGGATAATTTCTCCTTGTTATATCCAAATTACTTGGATTGAAATATTATCTACTTAGTTTCTTAATGTCAATTAGGTATATGGGGAATTTAAAAATAAAGAGTTTGAAGAAAAAGGCTCTGTTGTCAGGATGAGTAGAATACTAATATATTATAGCTCTATTAATATGATGACATTATTGTGCGACTTATGAAAGTCGAGGACAATGTCCAAGTCAATGTTGAATCGCTGATAATCGGGTTATATTCAAAGGTTTTATACCATTTTATTATGGCATTTCAAAAAGCCATCAATGAAATTATGCACGACTTTGATATTCCTGACGATGTATTCAACACTATAAGGTTGAACTTGCTTGCGGACAGATCTAAAATACATCATAAAAAAGAATATCTGCAGTTTTGTAAGTCGCCATTTCATATAAGAAGAAGCCACATGAAGTTTGCCAACTGCCTTGCGCAGAAACCCAAATTGGTCTTGTTTATCCGTGTCGCCTCGTATCGACCGTTTCATGCCATTGGCGCTACAAACAATCGAGGTATTTTTATATAGGTACCAGTGTCTGTCTGATGTAAAACTATCTCAAAAAGCTTAATAATTCCGAAATATGTTTTATTTGAACTATAAATATATATTTAATATTGTTATTTTGTGTTAACCTGCAAAACGTGAACACGTTACGCTTCTGCTATGAAGTCGAATGTCAATTTCACAAAATGGCACTGGTTTTGGCACAAGTTCGCACATACGTCTGCAACTTCTAGGGGCTTATTCTCTTGTGAGACGGAATCTACATGTTCAAGGTGTGGATGAAACAGTGTTGCTGTCGTATTTCGCAAAAATCTCTGAAACATATTCTGCTTCATCCTTATGACCGAAATATTCCATGCTACGAGCGACTTTGGAGCTGAAGGATCAAGAAGAAAAACGTTGGTTATAGAAGAGAGCAATCAAAAGTATCCACAACAGAAGATGTCAACGGGTTTGTCAGTTCTGCCCCAGACGAGGAGTTTCTAATGATGCAGGTGGGGCTTTTCCAAATGAAATTGGAGGAACCTGTCAAACCCATGAATTACCGGAAATGACCACGGAAGATGTAGACTTTTCAAAGGACAAGCTGATTGTTACTATTTCTGACTCAAAATCCCAAACGAAACGATTCTTCGCTGTGGTATCTGACGGCGAAGTCAATCCTGTACTAAAAAGTACGCAATATTAAGGCCAGTCCATCCTACTTACCGAAGATTGTTTCTATCATATAGAAAAGGGAACTGCACGGTATCCATTTTTTCTCTGAAATATCTCAAAAAAAAGTCTCGGGACACATGGTAGGAACTTTAGTTCCTTTTAAGCAATAATCCAATTTTTTGGATCAATAAATGAATGCACATATTAATATAAGATTTATCTTCTGTAAGTTTCTTGTGGCATTACTTATTCTTTTTTCTCTTATTCTTTTGGGAATCAAACCACAATAATGTTTTTTATTTTTTATTTCGACGTTTCGGTAGCGTTCCAGCTACCGTTGTCAAGATTAACTGGTATTAAAATTAATAAAATAATGTTTGGTCCCTATCTGACACAACGGTTTTTATTGGGATAGCGCTTTTTTTAGCTTATTTTGGAAATGTTGTTAATAAAACGCGTTTGTTGTTACTTTTTTGTGTATGATCATTTTTTGTTTTTTTTAATTTCTTGGGAAATTAAACCACAATATTTTTAAATTCTTTATTTCAACGTTTCGGTAGCGTTCCAGCTACCGTTGTCAAGAAAAAATAAGTAGAAATCAATTTTTATCCCTAACTGACACAACAGAAAAATTTTGACCAATAATATACCACAAGGAACATACAGAAGATATGATCATTTTTGTTTTCAAAACATGTATAACTCAGTTTGGTGATTTTGTGTATTGAAGTGTGTATCGATTAACAACTATTCCAATGATAAATCATAAGAAAACCTGGATAAAAACTTATGATACTATCCTGATAACGCAGGTAATTGATTATTGGAAATTTCTCTTTCTAACATTGGTAACCAAATTTGACTACATTCGGCTGAAATACTAGCTACACATTTATCTGCATTTAGTTGTATCAAAGCACTTTTTTGATTTTTCGTCTTTTATTATTAGGCTCTTCCAATATTATTTTTGTCGAATCCCATTGAATTGTATGCCCCTCTTCCCAAGCATGTTTACAAATACCTGACTTAAAGAACTTCCTATCTTTGATGTATTTTTTATGTTCACTCATTCGGACTTTCAATGGTCGAGCCGCAGGCGAGTTTCGTATATAATATGCAAGTGTATTAATGGCCATTACATGAAAGTTGCATACAATATTTTTTCTACTCCGATTAATAAGAATTATTTAATTGATTTTCTCCAATCCATAAATTGTTTGTATAATTTTTCATAAGTTTTCTTGGATTTTTCTGGTAATATGTTGTCAAATACATTTTCTCTAACTTCTGGAGGCGTCAGAGAAAATTCTTCGTTATCACTCATTATTTTAACACAATTTACTTATTTAGTTTAATTAATTTTAAATATAGTTACTATTGAAAATCAAAATTATTTGACAGCTGTCAAATTAAGTGTCACTTAATAGGTCTGTTCGCCTGCAATAAAAGTGTAGCACTGAGCTATATAATTTTGAAAAATTCAGGTCTATCTGTGAAAAAATGCGTGTAAAATTGCTAAATTTGGGATTATCTATGTATATTGCATTTGTATACTGCAAGAAGCATAAAATAAATAAAATCGTATAGCTCAGTGCTACACTTTTATTGCAGGGAACAGACCTAATATAATTAATTTCAGAAATGTCAACCAGGTATCCATGGCTATATTAAATATTGTGCGAATGTCGCATTCCTATTGGCTTAAAAATCTGTATCATAATGAAAATTTGTATCATGATGAATATAATTATGATACAGATTCTAGTCTTTTAATAAGTATATTATAAAAAAGGAGTAGAAAATAGTTATTTATGTAACTAGTGTGTAAAGTAGCCTTTTTTTGACGAATGTGAATATTGTCGCATGAGCCGCAGGCGAATGCGACAATCACATGAGTCGAAAAAAAGGTCTTTACACACGAATTGCATACAATATTTTTTCTACTAGCGAATATTTAATTAAAATACAAAAGTTTAATAGTAGTTTTCTTTACGCACTAGTGCGTAAAGAAACATACTTTACGCACTAGTGCGTGAAGTAAGTTAAATTTTTCTTCAGAAGAATCTTTAACGCTATTATTAATTTCTAATAAGATATATTTTTTTCGTAAATACTCATGGATTTTTGGGGCAGTAAATCATTCGCAGCATTCTGTGCCACATCTAATATATTTGGTGGTGTATTTGCCAAGTAAACTGAGAGATCGTCAGAGGAATCCATCTTTATTTTTATAATAAACTAAAATAACATCATAGTTTTCTAAAAATATTCAATTCTTAAATATAAAACACAATTGCTTACCCTAGGTATAGTCGGAAGATCTCAATTTAAATTTTAAATGTCAGATTCAATTCACAAAGAAATGTCAGTCACTCACCGCCAACTTATGCCTATTTTCCGTATTATTTCCAGTACTCAATAATTATTTAACAATAATTATTAGGTTACTTTACCAAATTCTATAGGTTTCTATCTCCAGTTTATGAGAAAAACTTAGATTTAATATCCGTTTATTATACCTATTTTTTTATAAGACTAGATATCTATAACTACATACATATTGGAATTTTTTCTTTACGCACTAGTGCGTAAAGTAAAACTTTTTACGCACTAGTGCGTAAAATAAAGTTTTACGCACTCGAAAATGTGTCTAAAGTACGTACTTTACACACGGTAGTAGAAAAAATATTTTATTTCACATTTCACCAGAGGTGTGATCTACTATGAATGGACCTTAATAAAATTTGACAACAAAGTTTCGTAGTCTTAAACTTCAAAATATTATTGATTGTCTAGTTGTCATATTTTTTCGTTGTGTCAGATAGGGACCAAAAATTATTTTACTAATTTTATTACTAGTTAATCTTGGCTACGGTAGCTGGAACGTTACCGAAACGTCGAAATAAAAAATAAAAAACATTATTGTGGTTTGATTTCCAAAAGAATAAGAGAAAAAAAAAAGATATATTTTACTCTGGATAAAACTTCATTTAACAAAAATATACAGTAGTATTAATTATAAAAATATTATCATTAAATTGATTGGCACAAAGTACATAGTATTAAGTATTCAAATCTAGTCAATGCATTCGATCATTGAAATAATAGGTCTATGATAACTGAAATATGAGATGTATGTTTGTGATTACATTTTTCCCAAATATCTTGAGAAAACAGCAACAATAGTAGTATGGTATCTTGTTGTTGATTGTTCTGGATCGTTGTTCATATCTAAACCAAATTTTTCTTTAAGAAAAAATTTTTCTTCTTTGAAGTTAATAAAAATCGCCTGCCAAAATGAGTGGTATTTTGTCAAAAATATGTCATAAATCTTGTTAACTTATTGCCGTCTTCTTTTTTTCTGTTGATTCACTTTCACTCGAAGTACTTTCCATAATATTCACTTTGCACTTATGTTTTATTATACACTCTATACCTACACTTTCACCAATTTCTAAAAATTATATAATTTAATTCATATTGAAGCAAGAAAACTATAAACTGTAATCAATAATACGAAGCAACGTAACATAACGTAGCGTAACGTAGCGTAACGGTCAGATCTTTTGCGTCGCGACCCCTAGTCGCTCAAACATAACCTGACGTAAAGAGCTAAAGTTCCAAAAAATATGAAAAACTATTAGAATTGTGTAACATGTTGATTTTGGGATACGCCATTGGCTTTTGGTATTTTT
>CAJUYG010003040.1:0-13044 GCA_910591675.1 Galerucella calmariensis
TGCAGTTCACATTATCATTAATCAAATGGTTTAGCGGATAAAACAGTAGATATCGCTAAAAATATCAATAAAAACGCTCCTTTTCCGAAGACTGTTTCAGCTTAATTTTTACAAAATTTCAGAAATTCTACTGTTTTACTGGTCTAGGCTCTTCGCCAGCTGAGCTACTTCAGAGTAAAGTGCTAGGATCAAAATTGCAGAAGTCTCCAATAACCTTAAAACCCAACTATAGTTTGGCAAGTTTATCTGAAACTACGGGAAATCGGTAACTAACAATACCAACGCCACTGGATAAATCAATATCAGTCAATTGATGAAGTTATAGGGAAGAACACACGAACGCGCTTGCCAATAAGAAGCCAGCTTTCGATAAAAATTACCAATTATTTAATTCGTAGGGTGTGGTGATCATGGTTTTCGTACAACGCTTGAAGAAGCCCGTGAACATTTTGGAAAAGTGCTCATCTTTTAATATCCATAAATTGACAAAATAATGTTAATAGAAAAAATCCAAGGGAACAAGCACATTGAAGAATTAACGTTTTATCATATTGTTGATATTGTTAATAATAAAAAGTCCCTCTTCTAATTATGATCACAACATATTTAGCACTTTAGCTTTTCCATAGTTAAAAGTGGCAATATCGAATGTTTTCGACTGCATTCCTTTTAAGATAAACTTGCCAAAGTATAATACCTCTACCGCTCTAATACTTGCGAACTTATCTATCTTCTTGCGCTGTGCTCTGTTTTATATATTGTCAAATTCAAGAGATTGTCACAAAATATAATACCATTGTTCTGACATTTTAGTACGAATGCCGCTACCATCGCTATTTCAAAGATCTGCGAAGTTCTGTCGGCTAGCCTTATATAAACCACTTAGAATGAGCAAGCCAATAGCGGCTTTCACTCTGCATCCATCAGCCTCTTCGACTAAATATTGATGATTGGCAAAATATTAAGTGGCTTAAGTTGCTAATTCAATATCATCTAGGACATCTTTGGGGAATAGTGGCAAGCACTCTTACGCTGAGCTCTTGCCATTCCCTTCACGCCAGGTGAGTGAATTATTATATTGTCAGTTCTTATTCTTACGTCTCTATTGCGTGGAAGCTTCCACCATTTTGATTTGTCTTTATCTAGGTAATATCTCAATCCACTGGCGCTTGCATCTGCATCAACAAATTGTATGATGACTTATTCTTCAGATTCCTCATTCACTTTGTTTCATGTTTGTGCCGTTGTTACCCCTATTTGTCTTTCTGCTCCTACGACCTCTATTTCTTCCCCTTTAGACATGCTATCTATAAAAGATCATTATTCGGAAATTCCACCATACTCAGCATAAAGCTTTTCAAGCCTAAGCTGTTCCTTCTCGTATGACATTGTACTAGCTAGCTTCAATGTATTTTGTGAAATGTAATGTATAATTCAAAGTAGATGCACATAAAAAGTTACCTTATTAGTTTACTGGGGTATATCATACCATGATCGAGACTTCAACGAGATCTGAAACCATACTTAAGTTTATAGACAGTTGATAATGAACTTATTATGTCATTACATGAATAATTTGCAGATACTGAGCGTTAGAGGTCACTATTTTGTTATATTTTAAGTTTATTAACGTGTTTGGGTATGATCTACCCCATCACACTAACGAAAGCTTTATATGGCATGATGAAACATGTCACTTCTGAGACACACTTAATTTACGTGGTAGTAGAGGTTTTATAACTCAATTCCTCATTAAATTGAGAAACTTCATCATAACCTCTTGCAAAAAATTTTGGTATTAAAATTTATTCGGTTTCTTTGAGTTTTGCAGTGCCAAAACATTCTTCCTCATCCTCCTACATTTTCTAAATAACATGATTCCACTATTTTACGATGTTGGTTACTACCCATACGATAAAATCACGCGTTGCGGAAACAAGTCATATCGATTTGAAAAAATTGTAGGACTGGAAAACCTTTTCGGTTTCTCGTCGTTTTTATATCCCAGATGTCTTCAACGATCCCGCAAGGGTACATAAGGATAAAATGCCTCAATTATGTGTCTGGTGACCGATCACAGAAAATTTACAGCGTGTATGCAACATCTAACACTCCAATGACCAACGAATGAATTCATTATTAACAATCCGAGTAATAATGATTTTTAATGTCAACTATTTTTCTCCAAAAATACTCTATTGTACAAAGTGAATATCCGTTAAGTGATAACGTAGCTTTTTTTAAATCAGTCACCCCTTCTCTCAATTTGCGAATTGGAACAGGTACAGGTACAGGGTTATTCATTATAAATGTCCCAACCCATACCTTAGTTATTATTGCATGAACAAGAACATTTTTGGGATAAAAGCTGTGTAATAACTAACTAATTTTATTATAACATCAACAAAAGTACAGTGGCGTGCCTAGTTTAGTGAACACAAAAAAATTATTCGCTTTTTCAAATAAGAAACCCTGTATATTATTGAATTTTTGAAAAGATGGTTTTCTTCTGATTTCAAAAATATACTATATCATACCCCTATCGTACACCGTTCTTAAGATATTGAATAAAAGTTTTGGTCAACATTCAATTAAAATTATAAATAATAAATAACGAATATAACAAATATAACTTATAAAAGTTGTTCGAAGTGTCCACCATTATTTTCAATACATAATTGAAAACGTCTAATTATATTTTGAATTGCATCAGAAATGGCTCGATTATTTATTTCCAACTGAATTCCGTCTTTATTGATTTGAATACAGTTATTATTATTTATTAGGTATGTCTTTTGAAAACCCCCCAAAAAATGAGTCCATAGGGGATATAACCGGACTGTTAGAAGGCCCTAATATGGTTCCATTATTCGCTATCCACACTTGAAATACATTGTTCAAATGTTCTTCAACAGCGGAGCTGCCCCATCCCGCATCCAAATCATATCCTGAAGTTGAACGTCCAAAAAATTCTCTACAAGAATACTTTCAACTTCAGGAAGAATCCTCTCCAGATAGGTAACAGTTAAATTGGAATCATAAAATATGGGTCCAATAATTTTGTTTCTGTCTTTGATAATATTGATCTTCAATATTTATAGTAACTAGTTTAATTTACTATATTTATCCTTTAATGTTTTAAGAACGGAACAGGGGTATGATATGGAATATTTTTGAAATCCGAAGAAAACCATCTTCTCAAAAATTCAATAATATACAGGGTGTCCCATTTAAAAAAACGAATAATTTTTTTTGTCCCCTAAACTACGCACGCCACTGTACTTTTGTTGATGTTTTAATAAAATCAGTTTATAACCACACAACTTTTATCTAAATGATTTTTTTGTTCATGCAATAATAACTATGGCAAGGGCTGGGACATTTATAATGAATAAGCTGCCTGTACAGCTATTTTTTTGTTTTTGACATATACGTGGCTTGCCAACTGAGGTCAATGACCTCGGGTCTATGATAGGAGTACTTTGATATTATTATATCCTTATAGAATATATAAGATTATAATCTTTTTTTTTATTGGTGACAATTTTTCTTATTGGAACTTTAGTTCTTTACGTCAGGTTATGTTTGAGCGACCAGGGGTCGCGACGCAAAAGATCTGACCGTTACGCGTTACGTTACGCTACGTTATGTTACGTTGCTTTGTTATGTGCCTTGCTTGCGTGCTTGTGCTCTCTCCTTAGTCTCTCTCTCGTTTACGAAGCAGCGATTTATATGCTCCGGCCGGGATTCGAACCCGGGTCGCCCGCGAGGAATGCGAGCATTCTACCACTGAACCACCGATGCCATATTAAAATTCTATGCAAAGCTGGTATTCGCAGTGCTGGT
The DNA here is from genome assembly GCA_910591675.1 of Galerucella calmariensis. Classification (NCBI taxonomy): domain Eukaryota; kingdom Metazoa; phylum Arthropoda; class Insecta; order Coleoptera; family Chrysomelidae; genus Galerucella; species Galerucella calmariensis. Next base: position 3,847 of record CAJUYG010003040.1, read on the forward strand.
GATCTACTTGAATTTGTTCGGATGAATTTTTACCATTATTTCCATAATTTCTTTTGCGCGATCTTTTTTGTTCATTTCGAAGAAATTTAAATTATTTTATTCGGAATTTATTTCAATATGATCGCGCAAAAAATGGTATAAGCATCTCGAACGTTAGGGGTAATTACAACGTTTGCATGTAGATTCTTCTCGTAAAATTGGACAAAATGACATGAGGATTTAGGTGTCTAGCACATTTACTTTTCGAAATACAGGGTATTGAAATTTTGAAAACTTGAATGTTTTAGTTCGATAACTTTAAAATGGATGGATAAATTGATTTGACGTTTGGCAGGTTGTTTTTAAATGTTTAAGGGCATATTTTGACAGAAAAAGTAGTTTGTGCAACTAGTGTGGATATGATAGCCCTATCGCACGACGAAGTTTGAGCACGACGCCGTAGGCTGAGTGCTCAATCGTTCAAGTGCGATATGGACAATCCACACGAGTCGAACAGCATATTTTTTCTACGATTCACTTAAGAAAAAATCTAGAAAATAAAAATTTCTATAAACTGTAATATAACTTCAAATTGAAAATTTAACAATTCAATTTTATGTTTCCACTAATTTTTTTGTGGTAAACGTACAGTTCTACGTTCTCCCTTTTTAAATATACGATGCTGTTATAAGTAGATGTTGCCAGTCGGACTCCTCATGAAGAGTACCGTACCATTATCCATAATAATGAATATTCTGATAAATATTCCAAACGTCTACCTGTTGTCGGTACTTATCAATCATTACTTTGAAGATCAGCAAATATAGTTTTCCTTGGATCTCTCCAGTGCGAGTCGGACTTTCGCATCGGACTCGCGCATGGTGGGCTCCGCACCATTATCTATAAAAATTGGAAAAAAATGTTGGAAATATATATTATATAAATATCAGTGAGAAAATTTTGTATGTCATTGTATATGTATACGTACGTAACATTCAACCTGTACAAATGCGGTTTTCATTAAACCAATATTGCATCGAGAACATCTAATAACCTCACGAATACGCCAGATGTTAAGGATATTGCAGAAAAGTGCCTTTCGGCAACGCTTCCATCTAAACTCCCGTTCTAAAGAATCGTTCATTGGCCGGAAATAGCAGTGTTTATTTTTTTCGCTTCAACATATGTCTAATCTGCCGAAAGTTCCACCAGAATGCATTTTAAAAAACGGGATTACTATTTCGTTTTACTGGATTCAATATAAAAGATATGGAAGTAATTTTATGTACAGATCTTTCCAACGTTCTCTTAAAATGTTATTGTTGAACAGAGTTTATTGGCATTGAACCAGATTTCGGTGGATCAAACACAACGACATAATATGTACTATACTCCCCTGAGCACAAACACTGCAAAGTCCTCGGAGACCAACAGTAAGACTCACAGGCACTAAGGAAGCACATTGGTGTATTGGTGGAGACAAAACAGCTTCATTATTTCAGGATGTGAAGCATTGACTCATCGGCGATATAAGCTCATGGAATCGGAGCGCCCAAAGGATGATTATTGATTAGTCCAAAGATAATCCTGTGAAATTACTGTTAAACGTGGTATGTACAAGTGTCCAATCAAAAGGGCAACGTTTGGTTGCTGAGGCGAGGCACGAATTAATAAAATTAATAATCTGTTGAGAATAATATATTTTTAATCGCAATCGGGTCTGTTTGCACTCCAATGTCTGATACTGCTTGTTATAATCCATATTTTACCGAATAATCCCAACTTCCAACCAAATCCAGTCCAAAGAGAGACACATTTTCTTTCTCTTCCAGTTTGTACTAGGATTAGAAGACCTATATTTCGTAGGTTATGTTATGAAGCAAAATCAACATTAAAAAATAATTTCATTCACTAATTTTTTTAGTCTGTTATTTAACGTCGGCCTATTTCTGCGACTGATGCTAATCACCGACGCCGGGAGTACTCTACCCCTAACCGGAAATTTTGGTGACCCACCAGTGTTCCAGCCAGTGGTAGCGTTCTTTAACGAGCCCAACAACAACTATGAACTCGGGGCCTCGGTTTTACGTCTCTTCCGAAAGATGACATATCTACATTATACCTCGTGCTCATTGGTATAATGCCTGCAAGCTGTGATATGCTACTCACCCTAGTAGTCTAAAGTGCACCCTAGTAGTCTAAAGTGCACCCTAGTAGTTTAAAGTGCACCCTAGTAGTCTAAAGTGTTTCGCTGCAGGCTGTACAGGCCCTATACGATGGGTTTCCCTGGCATGGTCACCCATCCAAGTACTAACCATGTTCGATACTGCTTGACTGTAATTATCGCATCAAAGGCGTTTCATTACAGTGCTAGGTCGTCTCCCTTATTTACTTACTTTGCTCACAATAATAAGTCAAATCCTGTTGTATGTAAGGCCACATCGTTGAATCATTAATTACTTTTCAAACAATAATGCTTAATTGTACTCTTAATTTTTTTGATATTTATATTTGATAAATTAACTCCAATGTTAAAATACCTGGAAATGTTATTGTCACTTTGACATCAATAAAAAAGGTGCATCCTTTTTTATCGCGATAAAAACTCCTCTTCCTCAACATCTAGTAAGCGGATGTCACTTTTACACAATGACAATTAGTCGCAAGTTTGGTTACTTATAATTTCACAGCGATTAATCCATATATTCTGTCGTTTACTTATCTTGCCAAAAAACACTCGAGCTTTTCTTTTATCAGATAATTTTCTCTTTAACTCAAACTTTTGCCAATCACTAAATTTGCTCGAAAAACTGACATTAGATAAAATCGCTCCACCTTCGGTGTCGCGATTTTATCATGTCAGTTTTTCTCGTAAAATTACAAAATGGCAAAACTGTTTCGCTGCAAAGAGAAATTTATCCGATAAAAAAAAGCTCTTGTGTTTTTACTGTTGACAAAATCTCTTACCTCAAAATTTTGTCTAATAATTACCAATATCTGGGTTTTCTTCGATTTATTATTTCAAAATTAGCCAATTCACAATTACTTGTAACCTCATCTACATTCAAACTAATTCTGTTCGAACGCTACCGTAAACCGTTCTTTAGCCTTTTTTATTATTTCCACATTATGTAAATCTACTTATGATGTGTTGATAATAGGGATCCGACTAATTTTGGAGCAAAACTAACAAAGCCCCAAGTGAAATTTGTAACCGATACCTAAGCAAATTCCTCTCTTCCATAACGACAGCGCTCCCTATTACCTCCTAATTTGCTTAAGGTCCCTAATAACTTTCAATTGCTGATGCCGCCGCACATCATACTGTAACAAAAATACCCTTCACTCTTATATTACCACAGAGGCTTAGTTGTGATTATGGTATTTCTCTAATATGAATTTTATAGTAGATCAGAACCTGAAAAAATTTTACCGCAAATTATCAATTATGTACTACATAATTCATCATGAAAATTTAATGAACAGCTTGCATAGAGAACTAGCAGTGCTGCAAAGCTCCAAATAAATCTTCCAATTGACTAAAATATCACCTTCTATCATATATAAAATTTGTATTTTGTAAAGCATTCGCATATAAAAACTGAAAGCGCAAGCACAAGTTTAAATATCAAACCAAATGGATAAGTAAGTCTGAATATTCATAATTTTATGAAGAAAAGATAGAATTGGAAGCAAAAGGTAGGCCATAACCAGATATTACTGATGGAAAAAACCGGTGAAAGTAGAGGAAGAAGTAATACACGTGAATCATGCAGAAGATGCAAAAAGGATACCGAAATAGCTCTGCATATACTATGCAACTGTGAGTCGCTGGACCACAGAAGGCAGAAACTCTATGGTAGAACCCAAATGACTCCAGAAGACTTCTACAACCAACCAGCAAAGAACCTGTATAAGCCAATACAGGGAACGGATTGGCTGGATAGGTTGTAGTCAGAACACTAGGAGTATCCACAATAAGCCCAGGAGGCTGAGGTGGTACCGGTGAAGGGACGGCTCCTGAGAAAAAAAAATACACGTGAATTTATCAGAGGTATTCATTCAAGAAACTAATGGATTTGTGAATGTGAAAAAAAACCGAAAATTCTGAAAGCCATTTTTATAATTGTATCTAAATGGCGTTACTGGGGTCAACTAATATTATAGCTCAATTAGACTTAACTTATAAGAAATAACTTCTTGTTAGCAAAGTAGTGTTTAGTGGCAACTGACAATCTTTCCAGAAATCCAATATTTCAACACGGAGAAAGTCGGATATAATTATTGGGAGATAACCCCTCCCAAAGGATGAGCTGCTTTTTAAAAATTGCGGACCACGAGCTGCCACTGGACCGTACCATAAATACCATTAATATACTGGAAAGTTGACATATTCCAAACCTTAGTTTTTACCTATTTTGGCATTTTGTCCGTCCCTTTATTCAATATATTTTTCGTATCTAGCATCAAGTTTTTCTTGTCTTATATACTTTATATGCTTTAAGGACAAATACTATGATTTGTCAGCACTCTGCATATAAAAAATGATTCGTAAAACAAAATTACAAAGTTGACGTTTCGCGTCAATCGACCGATCTAACTCTGTATACTCCTTAACTACCATGCGCCAATCGACAATCCACGTGCTCAAACAGACTCGTTCTCTTACCCTCAATGTATTTTCGGCTGCCGTTGCCACTTGCACACTGAATTTTCCCCTAGGTTTCTCCGGAAAAGTGGGAAATATGACGGAGACGCCGGTATCACGTTTGGAGATAAGATAACACGACCAGATTTTCCAGATACAAATACCCTAATAGGGTTTTACCGGTGAATTAGTTTTGTGTACTTTTTGCGAGAGTCAAAACTTGAGCAAGTGTTGCCAAAAAAGGATACAATTGGTGTTTGTGTACTATTTGTGGTGTTGTTAGTGTTCCATAATAAATTCTTGCTAGTGAAAAGTTTCAGAAAAGTACTCTCAAATATTTTCTGTCGGATCGCAATTGTTTATGAATCAGGTAAAAACTTATTAGTTAATCACAGATGGAAAAGTATCACGTTAATTACAAGTGTACACATTTGCGATTTGAATTTTTTTTAATTAGCAGCATAAATCGCATTAGATGATCTCACAAAGGTAAACCCAAGACTGCTAGCACATCGACATTGTATCTTCAACTTAAGCATTTCAATACAATTTGTATTGAATCAAACGTATCTAGGTTCCAAACGTCTGTTACCACTTAAAAAACTAACGTTATGTATGATAATAATTGTGAATGTACGTTTGGTCTAAAACATGAATACAAATTTTCAATCCAATGAATTTGGAACTAATTCCACTGTCAGATTGGGATTAGCATTGATTAAATCTCAAATTATCTATCGTGATTCTTCATTTTACTGATACCTGAGAAAAAGAGAGACTAGTTGTTCCATCAGTTCTATCCACTTTAGTTTACCTGGTGGGTACTTTGTAATGCAGAATTCAGTCCATTCCACAAGTATGTGAATGGAGACTTATTATATATATTATATAGATTCTTTATACTCTCTCTTCCGCCAGCTTGATCTTTTCAATGGTCCAACGTAGGCTGACTTTTTTTCCTGGTCATGATTTTCCTTCAGCATCTTTGATTGCCGTATGATCACTAGATCATCCCATTAGCTTGAGCTCCTGGTTTTTTCAGATCCACTAATTTCTTCCAAAAAAAGCTCCAGTGCCTAAAATAGGGCTTCGATACCTACCTTCTGTGACCAGGAACTCACTTAGTGTGGGTAGGTTGTTCTTGTCTGGTTTTCTTAGGCATACTTATACTATTTGACATACTAAGTATCTCTCGCCTCCCTAATCGTTCATCAATATTAAACTGTACACCATTTCCTACAGCGTGAATTACCGCTCGAGTTTTGCTCCCAAACTAATTGGGTGTTCTGTTCCTAACCCGTATACGCTCATCCCAGTCCCATATATTGTCTAGGAACGATCTAAATAACATTTATGCCCGATTCCACCAACCTGATTGTCCTAAGTGATTCTTAGGCTGGGAAATTGGTGGGATACTGCAGTTAAAAATTCCTGAATCAGATCTTGATCTCATTCAATCTAGTTACTATATTCTTTTTTGAAACTCTCCTATAAGCCACTTTTCCATCATCCTATTCCATTTCATTTTGAGCCATGTTTATTTTGTACTTTCTGCTTCACTTTTCACAATCATAATATGTAGTTAAGAATGACTTCCGTAGCATTTGGTTCTCTTGGGGATGTTTCCATTGTTCCTGTAATACGTAAACTGGGCTTTCTGGAAAATTTGTTCGTAGGTACACCTGAAGATCCTTTGTTTACAACTAAAATTTTTTACCTCCACTAAACCTGTATGCTAATTCTTCACTGTCATTCAACCAAGGGATGAGTCTTTGTAATTTTTTCCTGATACTTGAACTAATTATTTTACACGGAATACACTGTTTTCTTGATACTTAAACTAATGGCTTGTGATTCAGTTGAAGAATATCTATAATTTATTGAAAACTGAACCTATTCGACACTGTATATGGTTAATTAGAAAAAGTTGGTCACCGGTCAAAACGATTTTTGGGTCTGACTGCTACATGTTAAATTTTGGTTTCTCCTACGACAAAAATGAGGAAAATTTTTTTCTCCGATTAAAGTTTGTCTTTGTAGAAACTAAGAAACTACTGATTTTTATATTTTTCCCATACTTCCACTGTGAATTATAATTAGAAAACATTTTTTCGGATACAAAAGTCTTTTTTATTGAAGATTTGTGATAAACAATAACATATAGATGTAAAATAACAAGAAATTAATGTCTAAAAGTGAATATTCTTCGTATTAAATTAAATTAAGTTATACTTATTGTTATAAATCAGTTCAAGTTCAAAGGAACTACATATGAATATGTAAGTGTTTTTCAATGCCTAGAATCAGAATTCAAGAATGAGAACGGAAACCCAAAAGAAAATATTTATTTTGTTGACCAGTGAATTATATAATAATTACAGCACGAATACACGTAATGTGGTGTTCATGCGTAATCTGAAGAACAATAATTCCCCAAAGATTTGTAAACACGAGGATTTGAGGTATAAGTCACAGCCTCATTACAAAACTACTTTGCCACACTTATCGCTGTCATATACACCCCTATACACACGCACACACTCAAGCAACCCAACAACTCAGAGCAATATTTCAAAAGTTTCATTTTCCTGTGAAAGTCGACAAATGTTTAAGATGAAAATAAAAAGTTTCCGACTTTCTGTGTCGTGAAACTTTCGCATCTCAGGCCACAAATTGCAAGAGTTAACAAGTACCAGGATGTAAGCGTTTAGTTGCCACGCATGAATACGCAGTCCATTCTGCGGTGAGTTTTTTCTGTAGGAATTATGCCAAAGTTTTCCGGCTGGAAAGATAATCGGGAAAAAAGATTACTTTGAGCTGTGAAAAGAATATGCGGAAATGGAAGTGGCAAAAAAAGGATGATTTGAAAAAAATGCATTATTTAAATTACTATTCAAATCACAATTTATCATACAGAGTGATTCATTGTCGAATACTTATACAGTGCCTGCCGCATGTCTGGCCTTTATGAAAAAACTAAATATTAGATTAGTATTTTTTTTCCAATCATTGAATGTCTACTCTCATTCCTGATTTATTCTCATATATAAGAGTATTATTAAGATCATTTGAATTGAATAAAACTTTTATTAAACAATTCTATTCGTCTTTTCAAAGTTTTAATCCAACACAAATGTCACATTATCCAATTCTCTCTTCGTTTATGGTTCAGCAGCAATAACCGACAAACGAGGTTATTAACACCTTTGTCCCAACACTCCTGGTGCTTCATATTGAAAGCATTTGATTATAGCCCCAATTGAGTATTTCCATAAAATGTTTTATATAAACTAGACAGTTATACATTACCTTCTGTTTACCAGCTGTACCAAAATTTAGGTGACTTATTCATTCAAACACCATTTATAGATTGGCAAACCTATCCGAAGCTACGCGGCATCGGTGAGGGAAGAGTAAACATGGCCGATATCTGTCATAAACGTACGGTATTTTCTGAAAGTATCAGAAACATTTTGTAGTTATGTATATAGATCCTGATTTATGCTTTGCTTTAAAGGTGAGGTATTTTCCAAAATACAGTATTTGATATTAAGGAATAAAAATCAAAACCGTACTTGAATTCAATATTGATACCAAATAATTCAAAATGACCACAGAACATACCCCAATAATTATCACATTCATCACTAACCTTATAATCCTTCCTTCTTCGCAAACTCTACAAAAAAAAGTGAACAAAGATGTAAAACGTGCTCCAAATTTGATAATGTGTCATTTCGGCTAGCATACCAAAGTATTTTTATATCTATGGTTACATCAAAGATTGCTTTTTATTATCGCCATGGTTTGCTTTGTTAGTTACCTTAAAACCTTAACAATCACATCAAACACTAAACAATAGCTTCTTAATGCCAAAAAACAAAAGTTTAAGAAGCTAAGCAATATTGAATAGTTATTTGTATACTAAGGCCGCAAAATGCTTTTTCGCGTTCCGAGAGAGAGATTATCGCCGAGGCTGCTCCGGCCGAGGCAAGATAATCTCGACAGGTCTGGACAGGTCACTAGGAGACATCCCCTTTATATCGGCAGGTGTAGGCCAAGACTCACCCAACACACACTCTCTTATTGACGATAACTCCGGACACTCGCATAAGACATGCCTGACAGTTTCATCTTCCTGTTCACACATCCTGCATAGAGGTGTGTCCACTAGCCCCATAGTATGGACGTGTTTCCTTAGTTGACAATGACCAGTCAGAAATCCTACTGTTAAACGTAGGTTTTTCCTGGTCATCGCCAAATATTTCTTCGGCGCCAGCTTTCCAGGGTTGCCCAGGGTGATCCTGGCAAGACTGCATCCTTTGATTCCATCCCATCTCTTAAGGGATTGAGCATGGATGTAACGTTTGGCTAGTTCCGCAATTGTCGAAGTCGTTAGGCCGTAGGTGTCACTGGGTCCCAGAATTTTTAGTCCAGCGGCTTCTCTGGCTAAAGAATCAGCAGTGCGATTTCCTTTACTCCTGTCGTGCCCTTTAACCCACCTCAGGATAATATTGTTATCTACCGAGGCATCAGCTAAATCCTGGTGGCACTCTAGTACTAGCCTCGAT
>CAJUYG010003040.1:13144-32090 GCA_910591675.1 Galerucella calmariensis
CCGAGGCATCAGCTAAATCCTGGTGGCACTCTAGTACTAGCCTCGATATAACACGTTGTCTGTTCAAGGCTAATAGGGCTTGTCTACTATCAGTGCAGATTGTTATGTTTTTGCCAGAAATTCCTCTTCTGGTTACTTCTGTTGTGGCAATTGAGATACCAGCCAGTTCTGTTTGAACCACGCTGGTATTGTTTCCCATTCCCCACTTAATCTTTAGGCCTAGCGCTCTCGAGTAAACTCCACATCCTGAGCCTTCTTTCATTTTTGAACCATCTGTATAAATGCGTATTGCATTTGCAGCATCTGGCTCTGTGTTCTGTTTCATTTGAATTTGGTAGGGTTTGTTAAACAAAAACCTGGGTTCAATTGCATCGTTGGCTGCCTGCAGCAGAGGTAGCGCAGTGAGCGCTTCCTGTCATAGGCTCAACCTCAATTGGCCCACTTCTACTTCGGGGTTTACACCAGCCGTGCGCAATCGTACCATGGCCATTAACGCAACCTCCTTGACGTGCAGGTCCAGAGGGGTCAGACCAGTAATTAGTTCCATTGCTGCGGTTGGTATTGTTCTCATGGCTCCTGTGATGTTCAGACAAGCCATTCGCTGTATTTGATATAATTTTTGGATGGCCGTTGCTTGTAGAACTTTCGGTCCCCATGCAATTGCTCCATACGTTAACATGGGTCTTATTATTGCAGTGTAGATCCAGGTGTCCACACGGGGTGACAGACCCCATGTGCGTCCCACTGTCCTCCGACACTGCTCATAAGCCACATATGCTCTTTTTGCTCTGCTGTGTAGATGAGAGTTCCATGTAAGTTCCCTGTCGAGGGTAATACCAAGGTATTTCACCTCTTCCGAAAAGTTTAGTTTGCTTTTGAAGATTTCGGGAGGTTCCAAACCAAATAAACTTCTTTTCCTGGTGAAAAGGACTATCTCAGTTTTTCTGGGATTGATCGACAGTGAGTGTTCCTTACACCATTTTTCAATTAATTCAAGCCCATCCTGCGCTCTGTCGCACAGTGTGTTCACAAATTTGCCAGTCTGCAAGATAACTATGTCATCTGCGCATGCAATTGTGTAGAATCCATTGTTGTTGAGGTGATTAATCAGGGAGTCTAGGACTATGTTCCACAGAAGGGGTGATAAGACTCCTGTGATATTTTGCTCTACTACCCATTTTAAAACGTCCTAACTTCCGTTAACATCAGAAAGTGGTCAACGAAAAAGATACAGAATAACGTTTGGAAATTTTTCGTTCACACTTCCAATCGTTTGTAAACGAAACCTTTTCTGAACGAAATATTACAGAATAGACGCCTAAAACTGTCCGTGGGAAAAATATTGTGAAATATAAGCATCAACATTTTGCTACTAAAACATTGAAAAGATGGAAGCAAAGAAATAAATTAATAAAAATATAAAAATGCCCTGTGAGTAAGTGATTTTACAGAGACTTGCAAAACTGGAATACATTATTATATTTTATTCCAAATCCTATTTGTGAGGTTTTCTTTTCAATCTTGTTGATATACTCCCGTTGTTAGCTTTCACAGGAATATTCTGGAGAATAAAACTCAAGAAGAGTTTCTTAGCTAGAGTTCTCAAGTATGGAACGAGCTGTATCAGCTTCGAAGCACGTCCGAGATGGCAAAACGTAATCTTCTAGATTCTGCATCGTTCATCGATATTGAATATAAGTTATACGTTGAATTTGGTAAATTCAACAGCAATATGTGTGGATAAATTCTGTTTGTGGTAATTTCTGTGTAACATAATTTCAAAAAGTACGAGGTGAATTTGAACTGGTGAGGCTTGAACAATGCTGTATAAGACGTTAGAATTATTGTCAAGATCAGGATCGTTTTACTCGAGTGTGTAATTGTCTGAAAACTTCATATTAGGGTGTGCAGGTAAACCCACTGGTTATACTATGTTCAACCACTATTCAGTAAGTCTTTTTACGTTTTAACACGAACTGTCGATCAAGGGTCACGTGAAAAATGAATATCTTTTGTTGACCAAAGCTTACAATGGATGTGTTGAGGACTAGTGTCGCTCTGTTTTATGACGAGTCCGGAATCAGATGGAATATTGACAGAACGGAGAGATAGAAGTTAACGTTATATTAATGGAATTGGAAATAGGTTTGTGTACGTCAAATAGTTGAGAAGTTTAGATATGAAAGTTATCAAGACAACTTTTATATTTTTAAGAATTAGTATATTATTTCCGTATAAAGAGTATCTTTTGTGTGTAGAGTCAAAGCGTCGGAAGATTACAGAAGTATATGAACTGTGGACTGTCATGCTGTCAGTCTTATATGCACAACAGCAGAGGACGCGATATGCTCTTGGGAGTACTCTCTCCTACGAATTATTGAACCTCAGCAGGAGCCAGGCTAGGAGAGTGACGGGATTACTCACCGGTCACTGTGCACTAGGGAAGCACATGCATACAATCGGCATATATGGGGAGGAACCTATCTGTCGAGTGTACATGGAAGGCGAGAAAACAGCCTCGCACATTATCTTTGAATGTGGAGCATTGTCCCATTGGAGATGTAGACTCCTAGGACTAGAGTTTCCAAGGCATGATTATCCTGGGAAGGACTTAGTGTTAAAAATGTTGAGTCTGATTACGGCTACTGGTCTCTTCACATAAACTGCACTACCAAGAGCACATAAAACCTGAAGGCTGAGGTGCCGGAGACTCAAAGTCTCTGACTGATGGTGTCAAACTTATCAATCAATCATTCATGCACTCACTACTATCATAACAGCAGAAAACGCAATAACTACGAATGTTGGCTTCGAGTAGTATCATCTACCTATTCAAATTGTTCGCCTCTGAAATTCGAGGGGACTATAATTCATTCCTAAAATTTATTTTCAAATTTATATTTTATGAATATTTCACATTTTCACCTTGCATGAAAAACGTCTTATATTCTATTATAGTCCAGTAGATAAAGGAGGAAAAAAAGGCAAAGTTAACATTAATGACGCCCTGTTTTCATCTTCCGGTTGGAAGTTGCATTTGGTACATCATCAAACATGAGACAAAGTTCTGCATGAAAACGCGTGCGAGGGCGGAGAAAATGGCTCCAAAAGACCAGGAAAATAGGTTTTCAGCCAATATCTCCTAAAATATGGCAGTTAGAGATTTTCGGTTGAAATAAAAGTTGAAGTTCAGGTCATTTTCTACAAAAATGGTCCTCATAATTTTTCTCGCACCATCAATATTTTCTGCAAAAAATCGGGTTGAAATACCGGAAATTTTAAGACTTGTGAAATATGCAAGTTTTGTACAAAATTTGAGCTGGGGGGTGTTGTAAATCCATTATTTTCAATGTTTTGGATTGTGGAAACCAATTGTAGATGGCGCCACCTCATTTTACAGATTGGGAAAATCCTCGGTGCCATAAATGAGAAACCCTGTAACCAGACACTTTTGATGGATATTTATGTCTCCGAGGGTCTTGTTTTCCTCTCAGATGAGGCCTCAAGATATACTTATTAGGAAAACGGGCTATAAGATTAATTCTAGCGAGATGGACCTCACCACTGGACCTGAATCTAGCAACAATCAGCTTTGCACATGTGGCAAAAAACTGAATTTCATTAGGCTTTTGGTAAGGAAAACTGAAAATGCCTCAAGAGTGAAAAATATTTACCTATATTACTCAGCAACAATTTCTTGCAGATTCTCCGCAAATTTTTGGAAATTTTGTTGCAACCAGACTGATTAAGGTTTTTGGAATAACGAGTTATAAACGTTCTCCATGTTTCATTTATTATAGAAAAATATATTTTTTGTTATTCATTTATTTATTTATCAACGGGAGAACCCAATATAATGATACAAGCATAATACATTATAGACTAAAATATTACATAGAACTTTTTTAACAAAAGTACAAGAGATTCGCGGGTTAATTGTCCGTGAATTGATGAAAAAAGTATATAAAAATACATTGCAATTATGACATAAATCTGTTCGTCACCAGTCATCATCTGATTCTTGGTCAAGAACTTCTGGGTCTAGAGCTCCCTCTAGCTCTACCTCGTCAACAACTTCTTTTCTGAGTCTACAGTTTCCTCTAATTCTACCTCTTGGTATAACATATTATCGCTGTCTTTATAATTCGAACACTGGCGTGACTCACACGAACCACAAATAGATGAGCAGACGACACGAGCGCCACATAGAGCACACGCGCGGCGAACGACGGAGGAACGTAAGTAATAAATTATGGCGTATACATTTAGATATACTGGTTCTTCCCCGGGGTATCAGAGGTATGACTTATATACATCGATGGAAAGGTGGGAATTCCCCCATTACACTAGTTAAGGTGTTAAAATATGTTAGAAATAAAGAGCAGGGAGAAAAAAAACACCAAAAAAGTGCGTTTTTTCCTTGAGGCCGCGTTTTCTAATTTTATTAAAAAATGGACGACTTCGTCAAAAAAAGTAATTGCACAATCCGAAGGTAGACATTCTTAGCTTTCAAATGATGTATCATAGAGACCAATCGGATCATGTATAAATTTTTAATTGATGGTTGTTCACAAAATTTCCACGCGATCCAAAAACAGCAAAAATTTGGGATTCAATAAACAACGATTAAATGAAAATTAAAAAAAATTAGGGTATACAAATTTCAGGGATGACAAAGAACCTTATGAGGACCCATAATCAAGAAAATTTTGAGTAAATTAGTGCAATACAAAAAAAATAGGAACAAATTCCTGGCGAGGTCAAAATTGCCCGGGAGCAGAAAGTTTGACCCATGTTCCAATATGGTCAAAAGAGTCAAGCGTGACTCAATTCACAGGGTATGATAGCAGCAGAATTCCTCTTTCACATGAATTTTTAAATCATGAGAAAATATGTATTTTTCTCAAAGTTATTGAATAATTTGTCCCCCCGCTGATATGTAAATACACGGACTGTGCTCTCCGGCATACAGCACAGAAGCTCATTATTCGAGGTGCGCTTGGTGCCCTTTTTATCGAAGCCGGTCAAATTTTCGAGAAAAATCATGAGGACCATTTTTGCAGAAAATTAACTGAACTTCAATTTTTATCTGAACCAAAAATCTCTAACTGCCGCCATATTTTAGGAGATATTGACTGAAAATCTATTTTTCTGGTCTTTTGGGGCCATTTTCTCCGCCCTCGCACGCGTTTTCATGCAGAACTTTGTCTCATGTTTAGTGAGGTACCAAATGCAACTTCCAACCGGAAGATGAAAATAGGGCGTGATTAATGTTAACTTTTTTCCTTTATTCACTGGAATATTATTTTCAAACCTATCCCTTAACAAAAAAACAAAAGGAAAGAAATATGATCTAACCGTTGAAATTCCCAATAGCATCAGCAGACACAATTTCACGGAGGCTGCGCAATTTTCATTTCAATCAAAAACGACGTGGCTGTGGTCGACTCGACTTCCCGCCTTGCGGTTCTTCTCTGTCCGCATTTCGCATCTCTGACGCTACGTTTTGTCATCTTGAAGCCATCATTCATCTTGCCACCTCCACTTTATATATCAAGAAACTGTATCATGTCTTATCGAAGCGCTCTTTCGGCTCCAAATCGAAAAGTTTGAATCAGGATATACTTTTCATATTCAATAACCAGTTGAATTGAGTGGTAGAAGTGAAATGATATATATATATATATATATATATATATATATATATATGTACTGGGTTACTGTTTATATATCGAAAAAAAAATAGCACAGATTTTGGATGATTTTATACACGAACTATGAACTATATTGCAATAATACTACTAGCTGTGAAGTTGACAGTTATTGCTTCTGCTATCCAACTGATAAGTTGAATTTCTCCATTAGTGGTTAATAATTCTCTATTATTAACCTAGGTCAATAATGGAAAAATTCAAATATTTTGAGAATTCAGGATTGTAGTTCAACAGAAACTTGTGCAACATAATTTTATATACCCAGGATATTGTCTTTAACATATTTGCTGCTTGAAATTACTTATCAAGATAAAATTATTTGAATGATAATGCAATTAGTTTAAAATTCGCGCTCAACCAAAAATTACTAATGACATAATAGACCGTCAGCCCGCTGCAAAAAATCGTGATGATAGTTAAACGTATGCCTCCTTGAGATTCGGTAATTTTGCTCACTTTCATTTTGCAATTTTAGTTTCATAGTTTCACGTATGCCGAGACACCAAACGTTAGTAAAAAAAAATCCATCGCAAAATGATCGGCATACGTGCAGCGTGCGACTCAAGGGTTGGCGCACACCCTTGAAAGTGTAACAAATTATATTATTACTAAATCATATTATCACGTATGGCCTTTTGCAATTGGCCATTTTTTGGCACAAGGGCACAGATGTCGAAGGGCATACAATAAACGGATGCCGTTTAAAAAATATATAATTTTAAATGTTAATTACACTTTGCAATTTCAATTGAATGTGAGAATGTCATTGCCAATACCCTTCCAATTGATACAGGTGTATACAGGTGCCAACAGAATAGATAGAACCGTATGCCCTTCGACATCTGTGCACTTTAGGCCAAAAAATGGCCAATTGCAAAAGGGCATACGTGATAATATGATTTAGTAATAATATAAGTAATTTGTTATACTTTTAAGGGTGTGTGCCAGCCCTTAAGTCGCACGCTGCACGTATGCGGATCATTTTGCGATGGATTTTTTTCATAAACTAACGTTTGGTGTCTAGACATACGTGAAACTAAAATTGCAAAATGCAATTTTTCAGTGCAATAAACAATTAAATTATCTGTCGTTTCCCTCGCGGGCAAATATTTATTTCGCTTGATTGTTAATGAAAATGAGCAAAATTACCGAATCTCAAGAAGGCATTCGCTTAACTATCATCACGCTTTTTTGCAGCGGGCTGACGGTCTATAACGAGTACGTTCATAATAGATCAAAAACTGACAGTGTACTTGTCAGTCAAGCGGAGCCCCTCGCGAAATAATCTTGGTGCTTGGTCAATAATAATAGTCTTCACGACCTTGGTGTATAATATACTATTATTCATAGGATTAATAATGATAATTCACTAATGAATCGACACAAATATCACGTGGGTCTTGTCACACATAGGCATAACAGGAATTTGAACAACGAATAAACATGCCTGGAAAGCAGCACGTGATTCAAACCACTTGCGAATGATTTATTTAAAAATGTATCATAAGTAAGAGTGTATTGAAAAATGGACGTCAGATTGGAAGCAGAAACCTTTGAAAATGGTAGATGTTTTACCAAATTATACATGATGGAATAACAGCCCTTCTAGTCGCTTCTCTCAATTAACAAGAATTAGACTAGACCACACTAGACATATCGACTGACATCTTATCTCCAAGGATCCTCTACCAGAATGTGACTTACGTGAGGAATCGATACGGATATAATAGCGGAGTGCAGAACGAACATTGTTCAAACCCAACAATCTAAATGAGGTTTTTCTTTCGTGTACAACTAAAAATATTTCTTATTATTTGAAGTCTCCAAAATTTCTGCATCAATTGTAATTGTAGATGTTAATTGAGGTGTTGTTAACAACACTGGCCGCTAATAGCTTACATGGTTTATATACAAAAAAAATGCCATTGCGGTTATAATGAACGGATTTGGAAATTTCTTGAAAACTTATTTCACAAAACGTTTAGTTTTTTTAGAGTGGCCTGCTTGTTCCCCAGAACTGGTCCAAGAGCGCCCAAGGAAGGATCTGATGAAAAGACCATTGAGTTTGATAAGGTTAGGCATCTAATATTTTCACAAAAATAGTACAAGCAAGAGCATAAAAAAGTTGGTATGCCGAGGACTAGAATCTACTGACTTTGGAGTTATATGAAATCATTTTATTGCGTTGAGGTGCATTTAAATTGAAGCGAACAGAAGCGAACGAGCGAATTCGCTTGAGCTCGAGTAATTCACATGAAGAATAAAACGTGAGCGAACGAACTTGTTCATGTTCTGACGACTGTCGGTAAATCAGCGAGTCATCAAGGTTAATTCGTACTTGATGTGTCTAGTAGTTTAACAAACAAGGTTTCCAATAACCCTACTGTTGACATTTAGCATGTTGCGTGTTTCGAGTTAAGTATGGAATGGACACTAGAGTTAAGAGAATTATCTGGAAGCGAAACATGTTTAAGGGATCCCAAGTAAAAACTATATAAAATAGTAAAGAGGAAAACGGATACTTGAAATAAAAGTTCTGCTGAGATGGATTGTGATGTAGGTAACTAAAATAAGAAAAAATACACTTTTCGCATCGCTTAGACGAGAAAGTCCCGCAATTACTATAAAACTAGCGGCGCTAATTAAAACGTCCTCATCGGTATTCGACATGATGAACGGATCGTCGACGAATGTTCGTTCCAATTCAAATGCCCCTGCACGCAGGGCGGAAGCAACATATACCCACGAATTCGTCTGTTTAGATTCGTTCGCTTCTGTTCGCGCCAATTTAAATGCACTTAAAGATCGTTTACGTACACATGTTATTGTTCAAATTGATTATACATGGGAAAATCTGCATTCCAAACATCTTTTCGATAAAATTACTCAATACTAAATATATTATGTGCCAGTGAATATGTCAAATAGTTTTTATATGATAATAATCAAGAACATATCTGGGATTATCTGCAATGGGCTGTCCCCAGGACTTCTTTTTTATTAAATAGTGGATGTTTCTTACCAAATGACGAATAAGATGATGTTTCGAATATGTAACCTAATGTTAGTCACCAATAGATATACCAAATGTACATTCTTCCCATTTGAAAAATTGGCGCTGAAGGTACGAATCGCATATATACGTTGAAGAATGTTGATTCACCAATTTGATTCCACGATTCCTTCAGGAATGTCTCATAAATATGTACGGCAACCAAAATAATGAATCTATTTCACATGGCTTTCCCACACTCTATGATACAAACAAGCGTGCAATGAACTCAAAGTTTTTTTTTATTAACCGAAAATATTCCATTTCCATAGAATGTTATACGATCATTTTTGTAGTAGTATTTGTGTGATAAATAATTTAACAGCATATACTTCAATCTGTCACAAGAGTTATCAGAAAAGACAGAATACAAAAGAATTGAGATTAAGAAGTCCTTTATAAAAAATTACTTTTTTTTGTTCGGATAATACGGTTTGTTTCTCTTCGATTTCTTTCTTTATGACAAATCGTTCGAGTTGCTGCTACCGAATTGAACGAAAATCGGAAAATTTCATGCCAACGCATAAAAATCAACTTCGATGGGAGCTTTCTGATTTTTTAGGGACACTTAATACTGTTTTACAGTCTCAAAATTTTAATCTGTTGAGATTTCATTGCATTTTCCATCTCAAGTTCGCTTAAACATCCCGGAATTATATACACAGTACGATATCATATAAAAGGACCAGAACCAATGTGCTCTTGTTATCACTTAAAAAGTATAGTCTATTTCAACAATTACATAGATTATTAGATTGTAATAGTCCCCAAACTAACAGGTGTTCATCGGATACAGCTTTGTAATATCTGATAAATACCTGTTAGTTTAGGGATTATTGCATTTCATACAGCTTCCTTTCAAAATTACAGTTCGCTTCTAATAGTTCCTATATAAATCTGTAGATAGACAACGGTCGCTGCAACCACAAGATATCTTTCGTTAAAATACAATTACTTATGATGCATAATGTCCCAGGAATTCACGTTTCTCATTGTAGTGATATCATAATTGGCATAAGCCATGGACTCCTCACATGGAGTAATTCACGAGGCTCAATCAGAGCTTTTAGGCCTTCACGAATCAAACTCGATATTCCGAACAATTTATTGCTGAGAGGCGTATGGGCATTGTCCAGTTGAGAGTTCACATCAATATTTTAAATATCGTGAAGCAAATTCGCAAAGAACATGCTGATGGTACACTTCATTTCAACATTTATATCGATGAAGATAACAATAATCATAAGAAATTGTCATTACTCAGGTTTGCTTCTGGATTCCTAATATTTTCAGAACTTGTTTTCCGATAAATTACCATCAATATAAGTTAGTCTATGAGTAGCGTCATTCGGTTTTGCAGCGACCTTCAATTTACTGGTTAAAATTGAGCCTCCCAATTTTCAAGTGATAACAAGAACATATTGGCTAAAATTATATCCTGCTAGCAATAAAATCTACGAAGAAACATGTTAAGCTCCAACTTAATTTAGACCGCAGTCTAGGAATTCACTTAGTGGTTTTATCTAATGGTCCCCACCCCGCAAAATATCTTAGACAAGTTAGCAACTGATTGATTGGACTGAAGCTGTTAATCCTAAAAGCATTTCTCGCGAAAATGTACACCGAGAGAAAAGTTATTTATAGACAAATAGACTGATTAGTTTGACCTCCCTTTGTTTAAAACTGACATTGCTTATTTATTATTAAGAAGCCATATTAACGTGAAAATATTGGGAAATTTTGATATAAAAAAATGATTCATTCGAGTGTAATTTCTTTAATGTAAAAAAATTTGTTCTTCTTCATGCACACCTTCATACAATTGTTCTTCAGAAACAATAAAAGTCTATGGAGCACAATATAATATTTTGTTATAAAATATAACAATGCTATTTGGGTAAAAATTGTTTTCATTACCCAGAAAAAAACTTAACATCTTCAATAATATTCCATCACTTCAAAACAACAAATTAAATATTCATAGTCAATCATTTTAAAGTTTTGACAGAAATTTACATTTTTTAAATAAGCCTATAGATTATTAGCCTCAAGTAAGATCTACTTTATAACGAAAAAATAAGTATTTCAGTATAATTGTACATTTATTGTTACGAGAAAAAATCTTATTTGCTACAAATTTCATATTTCACCACCCGTAAGAAATCACATTAGCCTACAAATTATGTGGTAATTGAAACAAAGAATTCTCACCTCACCCTTCCCTATTATTTGGTAACGGTCACCACCTGTTTACGTTTGGCGTCGGTATGCATGTGAAATTAGATCAGTTTTTGCAATTTTACTAATTATCTTGTTTTCGTGAAGTGTGTGGTTGAAGTGCTCTGGACAAAAATAAGTTTAATAATAGAATGAATTAATTGTTAAACTCATGGCGATTACAAGAATTGTGAGATATCTTTGAAGGTAGGGAAATACATGACAATTATATTCAAGTAGGTAGAAGTAACAAGCAAGCGAAATGTACCTCAAACATACACATTTCTCAATTAAACCTGTCAGATCTACTCCAAGAACTCTAAAAAACTACTATGGGATAAGTATTAATGAGTACATTTAACGATAAACAAGGCTATCTTGTGAATTATGTCATTAGAAAATTCCAGACGATCTTCTATTAGACTTAAAAAAAACATAAGTTTCTTTATAAAATCTTAATGTCTTGGAAAAAGTTAAATTGTCCATTGAGTGAAAATAATTTGGCTGAACAAATATTCGTCTCGGAAAACCATGTTCTATCATTTCACATCTGAATCGTCGTTAAAAATATCCATTTTCTTTTTGAAACACAACAAACCACCAGCCAACAAGCAACTTTTAGGTTAACAGAATTTAAGTTTTGTTGTAAGCCTCCGAAATTGACAGCTTCGGTTAAGGAAGGTTTGAATTGAGTTTGACATACGATGCAATAAAAATATTAACTTAAAGTGGCCCTTAACTCTAAGCTTCACTTAAAATAGTCGGTGCAAGTGGCCATTACAAACCTAATATTTGAGAATCATGGGGATTTCTTAGATGAATGAATTTGGAAATGGAATTAAATGTATACATTTATTTTCCCACAAACCACAAATTATTTTTATTCTACGCATTCTTAGAATCAAACTCATGTTCAACTGATCAAGCCATTTAATAAACACCAAAAACGTCATCGAATCGACCCTCGCCAAATAGAAACATCTGTTAACCTCTAATAATTCTCACATCAAGATTTCCTTGATATTGCAAAAATGAAAAAGTTGCGAGATTGATGGAACAAAGAAAATCTGGATTTGATGTTTGCAATTCAAGATTTAAGAACAAGAGAAATCTCTTTCTATTTCCAATTAAGTATTTCTGAGAATGAAACAAATATATTATATGTGATAGAAATGTATAAATAATTCAAAAAAGTGCGGATGAAAAATAAAATATACATTTTTGATATTAAAAGCTGTTGTGTAACTTCAAATTACACTTCATAGTATTTGTCGAAACATAAGGTTTGTTTCAACTGGCATTCATAAACCGTTTTGGGTTCGTATCGAGTGCTGTATAGTGCTCAAACTTGAATTCCCAAGGACAAACGAAAATTTCATACTTCAAATGGTACAGTATCAATGAGGTCAAAATGTACCTGAGCTACCAGTAATAATAGACCAGTGCCGAAGCCTTCAAAAACAGTAAAAAGTGAAAAAAAATAATAGTAGGATAAAACCCATTAGAAAAGGAGGGGAATATGATATAATTGAGGAAAAAAATAAATTACGGGCGATCCGAGTTCGGGAAGTGGGAGGGGGTGGGTTTTTAAGGGTGAAAAATGGTTTATCTCGATTTCCGGCAAAACTACAAGTCCTACGAAAAAAAGTTAAATGGCAAAGTTGTGAGTAATAAAAAGCTCTACAACTTTTGTATTCACAATTTTTACACATAACCTCAAAATTTATGTGAAAAACTCAAATAACCAAGTTTTTGGTTTTTTTATTTTTCTTTTTCAAAAAAAATATTTTTTTTACGAAATTTTGTGAAAACTTACCTTATTATGTCCCAAATACACTGTAATTTATTTGATTTGAAATATACTTTTTTTTCACCCTATTTTGACTTAATATCAAAAAAGCACCCTAATTTTCAATCGAAAATTCTCGCGTCAAAATATCAGCTTTGTTCAAAAAGTTGGTGGGCTTTTTGTTAGTTGACATCTCTACTTTCTGATAGTCTGAAAAAAATATACATCTCCATGGTAAATGTTCTCAGAAAATGCAAAAAATCAAAAAAACTGAAATTCGAAGTTTTTTTTTAATCACTATGTACAATTTTGAGCTATTTATTGAAGTTTAGACTTCAATTACTCAAAAAACGTGAGGATTCCATGTTACATTGATAGACGAAAAAATTTCAAATCGAAATACACTACTATAATTAACAAACAAATAAGTTATAATGAAGTTAATATTTAATAAGATATCAACAATATTTTGAAAAAGTTGTAGAATCTTCTTTAAATAATATTTTAGCGCATTTTAAGGTGTTTCATAGAGATGTGGGTTTAAAGTAACGTAACCTTAAAAATGGATTACAATTAATCAAATCTATTTATAAATGTGAAAATCAATCAATCAAGGTTTCAAAAAAATCAATTGGCAAAAATTAAATCACCCTTCATTTTGGCAAACCTCTCACCCACTGAAGGAGCTGCAGAACAGCATTGTTACAGGGCATATTATCAGCTTCAAACTTGGCTAGGCAACGAATTTACAACAACTGGAAGCTGGAAGAAACATCAACGTGGCATTATGACCAAATTTACAGAAAATGATTTAATTCCGAAAGTATTGCTCAAAACTATTTGCTGTAGCTGTGAAGCTGGGTGTAACAGTTTGGAATGTGGCTGCCGAAAACATGGTTTAAAATTCACAAATTTATGTACAAATTGTCATTGCTCTGAAAATTCCTCCAATATGGAAGAAAAAACCTACGAAGAAGTAAATGATTCAGATGAAATTGTGGATGAAGAACCAATGCAGATTGGAAATAACATTGGAGACGAAAAAGGTGATGGTCTTGAAGATTTCGAAGATCAACTAGAGTTGGAACGGTTTGTCGAGTCTAACGATGAAGAAATGCCATCAAAGAAACAAAATTAACGGATAGATGATTAGAATTCAAGATAGTGTATTTATAAATGTCAAGATTAACGTTTTTAAATTATTATAATGTAATCAAAGTGAACCATCTAAATTCAATAGTACGATTTACATGTATTCACATTCTATGAGATTTTCTATGACATGAATGTAATTCGAATTTAGTGAATAAACTTTTTAATTCGAAAAAATTGCAGCAATCTCCTTAGTCGATGAAATTGTACAGTGATTAAAAAAAACTTCGAATTTGAGTTTTTTTAATTTTTTGCATTTTCTGAGAACATTTACCATAGAGATGTGTATTTTTTTTTCAGACTATCAGAAAGTAGAGATTTCAACGAACTAAAAGCCCACCGACTTTTTGAAAAAAGCTAATATTTTGACGCGAGAATTTTCGACTGAAAATTAGGGTGCTTTTTTGATATTGAGTCAAAATAGGGTGGAAAAAGAGTATTTCAAATCAAATAAATTACAGTGTACTTGGGACATAATAAGGTAAGTTTTCACGAAATTTCGTAAAAATGTACTTTTTTTGAAAAAGATAAAAATAAAAAACCAAAAACTTGGTTATTTGAGTTTTTCACATAAATTTTAAGGTTATGTGTGAAAATTGTGGATACAAAAGTTGTAGAGCTTTTTATTACTCACAACTTTGCCATTCAACTTTTTTCCGTAGGACTTGTAGTTTTGCCAGAAATCGAGATAAACCATTTTTTACCCTTAAAAACTAACCCCCTCCCACTTCCCGAACTCGGATCGCCCGTAATTTATTTTTTTCTTCAATTATATCATATTCCCCTCCTTCTCTAATGGGTTTTATCCTACTATTATTTTTTTTGTTTCAAAAACTATCGACCCTGGTCTATAAACAACTGTAGAGATAATAATTTTTCAAAGATTTGTACTAACATTTTATAGATAGAGTTAACATTCAATATCAATAGCCGATTCCAATGTAACTTTAATTTATATCTTTGTTGTACCAATATGTAACATTTGCAGCGATACTTACTAGGCTTGGACCACTAGAGTGAGTAGGGTCTGAATGAAAAGTGAACTCTTCTAGCTCCCATTGGCGAATATTTCTTCATAGTCAAAAACTTGGATTAATTTAAGAAAATAGAGCTTATATGATTCTTTCATTCGCTGTTCTAAAGTTCACAATATTATTTCTGTAGTTTGAAATTCCCAAGAAAATTATTTAAGGTTTGATTGAATCAACTTCATGTAAAATCCCAAAACATCAATCATTTTCCACTGAATAAGTCCATTAAAAAACATTTCACCTTTTTAAATATTCTCTGCATAATTTCCCAGATTATCTAAAAATAAGTTGCATTCTTTTTTCGGTATATTCTGCGAAACATTTCAATGCTGGACAGTTTCTACAATAATACGAAAGAAAAACGCTGTGATAATCATAACTTTTCACCAGAGCACAAACATGTAAAATAGAATATCGTTGTTTTTTCTAGTTTTCGTAGCTCTACTTTAGAAAACATGTCATACAAAGTAAATCAAGTTGACGCTGTGGACAATGTACGGAAGAACCCCTAGCGAGGCAAAAGCATAGTTGCAGTCTTTGTTACTTTTTCTTTTCAAAAGTTTCGCCATGGAGGAGCACACACAGACAAAAAACGTTTTTCTCTGGTGCCGCGGTCCAGAAAGAAAGCTCCGTGACTGGAGATAGAATTTATTTTTGTAATAAAACACGCAAGCAGTCTTAGGCAGTGACATTTTAATGGTCTGCAACGAGGAAGCAACGAGGAAATTCGGTTGCGGTTACGTTCACGGAAATATCACGGTAGCTGCCGGTAAAAGCAAAATTAAGGTACGAAGGAAATATCCCTATTTATAGGCTGGTTTTACACTCGCTATCTCTTAATAAAGAAGATGTTTCAGTTGAATTTTTTTATTAAGAACAGACAAGTTATATACGCTTATGGAAAGATTTAAAAAAATTTCGGAGCAGAAACAGAATATTATTCAACAAACATCTAATGATGGCTTTTATTGACAGTGATTATTAGCCAGTATATATTATGCGAGTATGTTATATTTTGACCACCACTTTCAATCACCTGTATATAAATGAATTTATCTTCCATTTTCCTTTTCTCTCCAATTTTTCCATATCTTCCAGTAATTTCAATTCAAATCCAATGTAATAATTGAAATCAGCTATATAAAACGTAACTCAGTTTTGACATCGTCCTACGCTGTATTCACCGATTATATATGAAGGAACCCGCAGTGTTTGTTGTACTTTCTCAAAAAATTAAATAGGCTTTGCCTGATACCACGCCGTCAACCCTCCGAGCACTAATTGACCCTTTGTCTATACTAGCGACACCTTTCGACGAACACTTTTCATACACAGAGTTTGTGCTCCTTATGACACAAACGTTGTTTCAGCTCCTTCCATACGATTCAAGAGCTCTCTTTTTATTTCCTTATAGTTCTGTCCATGAGACTTTTTGTTTGCCATGTCAGGACGTACAAGATACCAAAATTTCATTCATTTTGACAGGAATATACCTTTACAATTTCGATCAAATATTTGTACAGAGGGAGAGGTTCCGAATAAGTGATGTTAACTATTTTTCCTATGACTTAACTTAACTGTCAGCATGTGACAATACTGTTTTGAACAACAAGAACATCAATTTTTTAAAAATTAATGTACGTACGTGAGTAACGTGTATAGTGTCCTCAAAAACAATTACAGACAAACAAACGCCTCTGGATACTCTCAATAAGGTCGTTGAAGTAGCCTTGGTGTGTATGGGGGGATAGTTCATGAGGATTCACGACCCAAGCATGTTTGATGGAATACTTTTTCATGTAGTTGTGGGGAAAAGGTTTTTATTTGTCTCACTACTTTCTGAAATTAAATATTCTGTGTTGTGGAAATAATGTAGACTACCCTTTAGCTATAAATGGAAGTATAAATAGACGAGGAAATGCTGATAAAAGGCAGTACATTCTTTTACTCTTGAACAAAAGTTTAATTCTGTGTCACTTGTCACTCCGATTTGAATGAACGTATATCCAATTCTGCATCTCAGACAAAGAAAATAGCAACGACGGAAATGAAATTGCCTCCTCTCATCAGCATTCATTCAAAAATGTTAATTAAAACAATTTATAAAACGGTCGTTGCCAAAGTATTTCCAATAAAACTTGCAGCACTTTTATACCAATCAAGGATGTTCAATTTCTATAAAATTTAAAGGTTTTCAAGACATTTCACAATTCAAACGCTCCTGATTTTTGTTAATTATCCGAAATCCAATTAAATATTGCTGTAATAAATAAAACTAGTTTGGAAAAAAGTATGTGGACTGTGATGGAAAGAGTTTATTTTATTCTCCATTCAGTAATAATTGTAGTTGTATTGGACTTGAGGATTTTCTAGTAATTCAGTTACGAAATGTCATAATTCTAACACTATCATTACTTACAACATGCTGTTCATTCTATCACTTATTCTCTCACTTAAATTGTGTATTTTCCGTTTTGTATATACAATGAGAAATCTATTGTTTTTCTCATGATTTCGACGCATTTGCATACCTATATTTATGGACTAATACAAACAGATGATTGCTTCCAGCAACATCACCACCCGTTATTATAGAAATTCTCTCAATAATTGTATCTAGAATGCTCATTTTAATAAGAGTACCGAGTTTTCTTCACTCCACGCCACTTTTGGAAGCAGTAATATAGTTATTTATGATACAAGTGCGTGAAGTTATACTTTTGCGCACGAGTTGCGAAAATGCAAGGCACGGGCGTAGCGAGTGTCTTTTTCGCAACGAGTGCGCAAAAGAACTTCACGCACAAGTGTCATACAAATCTACGACCACATGAAGGAAAAATTAAAAAATGTGCTAGAATAGTATATTACGTAACGTGTGTGGTAAGAAGCATTTTACGCACGAATGGAGTGCGTAAAATGCCTTACAACATGAGTTACGTACTATACTTTACCTACGACCTACTTGTACTTGTATTTTTTATAAGAAGTATAAGAAATAACAGTTACATAATTAGAGGTGCTTGGTAAACTCCATCTCTATTACTCTATTACCAATGTAAGATGCACATTAAAGAACTAACGTTTAATCATTATTAATATATTGTTGATAATCGAAAGTTTTTTTTTTCAACTATAATCAATACATATACTTAGCCCTTTGGGCTTTTCATAGTTAAACATGGCCGTATTGAATGTTTTCAAATAGTAAATTTTAAATAAAATGGTGACGTCTATTGACAGTTGCTAAGATGTTGCTAGGTAAGCCGTGCGATTTACTTTACAGCTGTGCGTTTTTTTACAGTGCGTAATAGACGTCATTACATTAATACCGACTTTGTGTTATTGACTGATTACAGGGGGGGTCGTAGGTAAAGAGTTTAAAAAAATAAAAATAAATTTTTTATGAACAAAATATACACACAACGAATTCTAATTTCAGGTGGTGTGCAAAAGCACAAAAGTTTATACAACAAATGACTAAATTCAAGGCAACTAGATAATCACGCATCTGAAAAAGAGTGTTGAAAGGAAAACTCCATTTAATAAGCATTGGTCATTCACGCACGCTTTTGGGTGTTATAATGAAAGTCCCACATAAAAAGCGTTGTTCATTTACACACGCTTTTCAACGTATGTATAATGTATGATTTCACACATTTTTTTGCTTCGTAAATGACCAATTTTAAAGGTGGTCGTAGATGAAGCTGTTTTATACTATTCTTTTCATCCATTTGGCAGCAGGTTTGTTACAACAGCTTTCGCAACTTCTTCAACATCTGAGGTTGGAACACATCACCTGATTCTTGTTCAAAATTGTTTTAATCGCACAGTTAATATGAATATTTCAAATAAATGAAATTAAATTGAACCGTTAACAGCTTACGAAGCATTTTTTGGACCCTAGGTAATAATGAACTATTTATTACATACCTTACTTTCTACTTACTTTCATGATACTTCGCTATATTACTATTAAGAAAACGATGACGAA
>CAJUYG010003040.1:32190-56802 GCA_910591675.1 Galerucella calmariensis
GTATGGAATAAATTCATTATTTCAGAAACAGACGACTTTTAAAAAAATCGTCGATGACGTCATTACGCCATCACTAATGACGTAATGTCCAACACATCTATAGCAGTTGATGGCCATTCAAAAATTAAAATTGACGTGTTTTAAGATTTTTTTTAAAAGTCGTCTGTTTCTGAAATAATGAATTTATTCCATACTTTTGCATCATACTGTATATTGTTTCCTTTTGCCATTTGCTGCTGTTATTTGTGTTTTAATTAGGTACTGTAAGCCTTATCAAGTGTGATAATTCATAATATTTATAATGGTTGGTGTGAAGTGTTGCGTTTCTGGGTGTACAGACATTGCATCAAAACGACATAGCTTTCCCAAACATGACCCTTTATTGTTGAATGAGTGGGTTGCCTTTATTCGCAATCCAAAACTAAAGGAATTAAGCGCTGAACAGACTTATAAATCCTACAAAGTTTGCAACAGATATTTTAAACCACAATATATTGTTATTGGGACAAAGAGGGGCCTCACTCGCAAAGCTGTTCCTACAATCCTTCCAGGATTGATCAAAAAGTGATAGGAAATACGTAATATTATTACTCTTAGGCATTACTTGGCGCGCGGTAGAATGTAAATTGCATTTAGGAATTCCTAAATTCGTCTTAGGTATTACCTGACTTTAGGAAATGGTTAGTGAAACCAGGCATTAGTCATTCAAAAAACAAACATTCATTAAAAAAGGCGCTATGAAATAGTTCTGAACCTATCCACTGCGATCGCTGAAATTCTTCTTCCCTTAGTCTGTTTTTCGGCCTCAGCTGCCTTGCCTATTTCGACAACTCAATGGCAACTAGCACTTCAGGTGGATGGATTTGACACCTCATTTTTTCATTCTAGGTAATCCTATTGGACTTTCACTTCTATAGGTTAGACTGTTTTGTGCTAAATGACCTATAAGTTCACCATTCATATTGTTCAACCGGACTAAGCGAGGAGCTGATACTTAAAGTAGAAGGATCCACAATTGCAGCTATTTAATACAAATGCTCACTGAAGTTTTTAAAGGAACAGTTTCAATGAAACTAGGTGGAAATGATGAAATAACAAGAGCGGATGCGATGACAAATTAAGTATACCTATCTATCTGTCAGAACTATTAAAAAATGAAAATTATCAGCTGATGTCAATATTAAAAAGTGTTGTGTGAAACTGGGCGCATCTGACCAATTAGAGGTCTACAGAATTGCCAACTTAAATTCAAATTACTCCTCCTGGTTTTAAAATGAGGTAGGTATTTACACATACATTCCATGGACAGTCTAACGAAAACATAATAAATTAACGGATGGAAATTAACGTTTTGAAAACGTTGAAGCTATTTTTCGAATAATATGAAGAGTAATAATAAAAATTCGTTTAAGAGGATAATTTTCTCTTAACCGATTGTTAGCATAAGTTTGAAATTTCCGGCTGTATAATACGAATAACTTATGGTATTAGGGGCCATAAAACTTTCGACATAATATTAAAATTTCAGAATTCCGTGGAGAAGAGGGCAGGATACCATCGTTCTAATGTTTTATACTTTATTCTTGGAAAACGGACAACCGCCATAAGTCACAGGAAAAGCTTCTTATCATAAGCTTTTTTCCACCTTGCATAAGTATATGAGATTTTCTGTAATTCATATGTTTCCCGACATAAATATATGAGAGCTTGGACTCGGGCTTTGCTTGTTTTGAACCTCTCAAATAAGTTTATGTACATTTTTTGTTTTTCCAATAATTTTTAAAGGAAAACTGAAGAAGTATTATACTCATACTGATATACAGCTTCGGGATAAGCATTCCAAAGTTTGTAATGAAGTTTAATCAATTTCTTTTATATAGGTACGTTGTCCCGTTATTTTGTATCAACAACTTGGGAGATGATAAAGATACTGAAAATAATGACAGTATTTCATATGGAATTTTTCCCAATGCTCTTTGTTGATGAACGTCGTTAATGGCTCTAAAGTTGGAATTTGAAGACGGTTTTCATTTATCTATAATTATTTCTAAACTGTTTGTAAAAATGATTGCTAAAATTGTGCATTCCGGAAGCTGTGTGTCTTGTATACAGGCCACCAGTCCAACTGGAGGGATTTTCAGTGGTTGTGATGGTTGTATGATTTCCTCTCCAAAGTGCTGACCTTATATGAACTCTCACAGAAGCAGAGTATGTGAGTAGGTATTTTATCGTATAGTCCTTGATTCTCAAGGGCATAGCTCAGATTTTCTGCACAAAGCTGCACATTTCTTGCAGATGCTTCCTCATAAGCAGGTCACCAGGTCGGTAACTGTCTTTCCTTAACTAGTGAGTTCCCGATTTTCCCTCTTATGCAATCCTTTGTGATTCTACAAAACGGTTTCGGACCTATGAAGTCTCCTTTAGAACCTTCCCCAGCTTACTATTCTGCCACTCCATGATCTGCAATCCCCTAATGTGCCGTCACCCAAATTAGAAACACTTGCCAGCATGTTAAGAAATTCTCTACAGCTTTTTACCAGTTTAGACCTAGTTGTTGGATTATTGATAGCTTCAAGCAAAGCCTGACTGGCTGTGACAAGCCATGTGGCCTTGGAACAATGAAGTGTTGAAACAGCTTTCTGTAATATTGTCATATTTATTTCATAAACCAATGGATACCAATAGATAAATATTAAATATCTTGTATAGCTCATTCACGATAAGTTTGCAATTTTGACATTTGTAGTAACAATTGCAACCACTGAGAAAAATCCAAATATCCGAAGTGTAAATGGAAAAATTAATCACATAGAGGGGGAAGTTACGGTCCAAAAGTTGGCTGCCGTGTCCGGGGTTGCCAGACTTATGTTGTCAAAATCAGACAATTTTATCAGCATTTCTTGTGTTGGTTTGTCGTTTTTATTCGCATTTCATAGTTTGTTATTTACTGTGTTAGAGTGCGAGAAAATGGGTTAAAACGCACGGTCGTAGGAAAAACATTTTTCAGAACTTATCAAACGTTAAATTGAATATATTTATTCGATTCAATTTGTCTCACTTAAAAAAAAAGAGTTGGAAAACTGTGATCAACAGTGTTTGAAAGAATACTCTAATATAAAAACTACATATTGGCGCGATTTTTGGAACTTAAGTTCTTTACGTCAGGTTATGTTTGAGCGACCAGGGGTCTCGACGCAAAAGATCTGACCGTTACGCGTTACGTTACGCTACGTTATGTTACGTTGTTTCGTTATGTGCCTTGCTTGCGTGCTTGTGCTCTCTCCTTAGTCTTTCTCTCGTTTACGAAGTAGCGATTCATATGCTCCGGCCGGGATTCGAACTCGGGCCGCCCGCGTGGAATACGAGCATTCTACCACTGAACCACCGATGCTATATTAAAATTCTATGCAAAGCTGGTATTCGCAGTGCTGGTGATCTACTTGAATTTTTTCGGATAAATTTTTACTATTATTTCCATAATTTTTTTTGCGCGATTAAGGGGTCTAGCACATTTATTTTTCGAAATACAGGGTGTTGAAATTTTGAAAACTTGAATGTTTTAATTCGATAACTTTAAAATGGATGGATAAATTGATTTGA
Source organism: Galerucella calmariensis (assembly GCA_910591675.1). Classification (NCBI taxonomy): domain Eukaryota; kingdom Metazoa; phylum Arthropoda; class Insecta; order Coleoptera; family Chrysomelidae; genus Galerucella; species Galerucella calmariensis. The sequence goes on from CAJUYG010003040.1 coordinate 35,791, forward strand.
CATTTGGCAGGTTATTTTTAAATGTAAAAGGGCATATTTTGATAGAAATAGTAGTTTGTGCAACTAGTGTGGATATGATGGCCATATCGCACGAGGACAAAGTTTGAGCACGACGCCGTAGGCGGAGTGCTCAATCGTTCAAGTGCGATATGGACAATCCACACGAGTCGAACAGCATATTTTTTTACGACCCACTTAAGAAAAAAATCTAGAAAATAAAAATTTCTATAAACTGTAATATAACTTAAAATTGAAAATTTAACAATTCAATTTTATGTTTCCACTAATTTTTTTGTGGTAAACGTACAGTTCTTGAATGTCCAATTTGTATAATGCTACGGTTTCCCTTTTTAAATATACGATGCTGTTATAAGTAGATGTTGCCAGTCGGACTCCCTCATGAAGGGTAACGTACCATTATCTATAATAATGAATATTCTGCTAAATATTTCAAACGTCTACCTGTTGTTATTAATATCAAGCAGAATAATTATTTAAAAATAAGATTAACAGTAAAAAAAATTTCCTCACGGGGAATCGAACCCGGGTCAACAGCGTGAGAGTCTGGTATGCTTACTACTCAACCACCAAAGAATATGCAAATCGTTTATCTATAACGTCAAATGTATTACATAACTTTTGCTTAAAAGGAACTAAAGTTCCTACCGTGTGTCCCGCGACACGTTCTACCTTTTTTTAAATTTCCAGCATTGCATCATCACTTCCTCACATATATTAAATCATTTAACATCCCTGAGCATCTGCTTGTATTTGCTTAAACCAATTATCACAAAATCTAGATAGCTGCGTAGTATAACGCTTAACACCAACGCCAGCAGGTTTAAAATCTCAAAAACGAAAATCAATAACAGCCTGTGAGGGAAATGAAAATAATAATAGAGGAGAAAGTTCGTGAAATAACGTTTTATCGATAAGTACTCTTGCTAGCAACTAAGCCAATAAGTTGGACAACTATTTTGAGTAAAAAGTTTGGAGCGTAGTTTGAAAACTCACATCTGCAGGATAAATTAATGCGGTAGGAGAGGTTTATAGTAAAATACCTTTCACTATAAGTTGTATTGTATTAGAGTTGTAAGCTGTGTTGAAGAACGACTAAATGGAATGGGGTTTCTATTTGTTTTAAATTTATTATTTGGAAATCAGTTTGGCCATCAGTTACCTCAAGCAGTCAATAAATATTATAATTGCTTACGGTAGTTTCAGCCCTAAACATATTTATTTAAAGATCGAGAATAAAGAAGTTGAAAACTTGTTGAGGACTCATTGCTTCACATTTTTAAGTTATCTTGAACTTTTGGATAAATATCTCAATAATTGGCTTCTACTTCTTATTCAACTCTAAGCTCAGCAACTTATTTTTGTCAAATCGTTTTCCAAACCTCTCTTTATCTTTTTTGATTCCATTATTAATAGTTTTATCATCATCTCACTGTACAACCACATAAAACGTACTTTTCACTGGTAAAATGAATGTTTTCAAACCAGTTGCCCTTTGATGTGGATACCAACAATGATCAGTAACCAGCTGCTGATAAGGCATATCAATGCTTCTGTGTTCGTTTGTTAACATCCGTTTTACTCTTTTATGGAGTTTTTTCGAATTATCGCCTAAACTATTGTATAGATATGGAATTATAGAATGAAATAAACGAATAAAACAATTCAGTATGATGTATAAATAATATACCTGGGTCATTTAACGTCAAATCGACCAATAGTTGAAATCGACCTCTTCAGATCTGGATGAATTTTGGTCAAAAATTTTTTAAATAGGTATCTCGAAAACTATTTCGAAAAAATGTCAGTGTCAGTTTCAAGGTGGAAACTTGGGGTTATGGAAAAAATATGGAATATTTTAATATGGAATTGTGAAATTTTGAAATATCAAAAATTGTCAAAACTCACGTTTGAAAAAAACAATTTATTTGGTTTATAACCCTGTACTAATCGGAAGTGATCCTGAAATTTTTGGGACTGTGTTTTTTATTTTTTTCAAAATATGAATTTTCAAATTTTATGGAAACCTACATTTTTTCCTTTGCTTTTTTTAGCTATTATAATAATGAATCTTTGCACGTATCGACTAACAATAAAAATGTATGAACGTCACAATGTCAACAAAAAACCACTAGCCAAAAATTTTTAATTTTCTCTTCACGCCCGTATCCTATGAGGATGTAATTAACCAAACATAATGCGCAATACGCATGATTAATCGCAAGAATCAGAAAAATCGAGTCAAGATACTGTTCTATTTTGCAGAACTCGAATGAATTGTCAAATGTAAAGTCAGACGGACCAAATCCACCTTTATGTCTACACAATCACAAATAAGTTACAAACAGTGAAGAAGCTGCGCGGTGTAGATACCCCATTCTCACACTCTGTACCGTCTGATTGACCTCTTTCTTCGAGGAGGGATTTTTTTTAAGGAGCCGTCCCTTCGCCGGTACCACCTCAGCCTCCTGGGCTTATTGTGAATACTCCTAGTGTTCCGACTACAACCTATTCAGCCATTCCGTTCCCTGTATTAGCTCATACAGGTTCTTTGCTGGTTGTAGAAGTCTTCTGAAGTCATTTGGGGTCTACCATACAGTTTCTGCCTTCTGTAGTCCAGCGACTCACAGTTGCATAGGAGGAGAGATAGTCTAACAAATTTCATACAAACTGTCAAAATACCAAAAAATGTTCAATTTTTTTGTGATCCGCGATGTCTCCACTGGCATTAAGATTCAGAAATTGATCTGCTCAGCTTCCACTTATGTAATATTGATGCGCAAAGTATTTTTATCCGTATGGAGATGATGGGAAAATATTATTTAATTATTATAATCATCATCAGGATATTTTATTCTCGAACAATGGTATTGTATCGATGTATTATAGATAGATGTATTAATGTTTTATTTCATTCGCTTTGCTTGCAGTAGTGTTATTGATTTTGTAATCAAATACACACGACTGATTGTACTTCATCGTATACATTGTTTCACGTTTAGTAGAATTGGATTAAGGTGATTATCCGACCAGATATCATTTTTCAAATCTAGTATTCTCTTAATATATGTTGGAGCACCGAATGCATTACTTCAGAATAACAGTAATAGGTACTGTATTTTGTAATTAACTCCTCAAGCATGCGTTGATGATAATATTAATTAGCGATAAACGTTGTATTGGTTGAAAAATTTTTTTTTCCCTACTAGCTTTGAAGCTGAGAATCATTGCTTCTTCTAGCCAACTGAGAATTTGAATTTCTCCATTAGTGGTTAATAATGGACAAATTTTAATATTTTCAAAATTCAGGGATAGTCCACAAAAAAACGAGCATTATAATTTAGTATATCCAGGAGATTGTCCTTAACATATTCGCTGTTTGAAATAACCTATCAAGATAAAATTATTTGGATAAAAATGACACTAGTTTAAAACTCGCGCTCAACCAAAAATGACTGATGACATAACGAATATGTTCATAATAATAGGCGTTTTGCTGCGAGGTACCGTTGACTCAACGATACACAATTTCTCGGGACCGTAACGTTTTCGCGACTGGTCGGTTCAAACTTTTGTCTTTGAGTATCCTTCAACGGTACGCAAATTCATGGACCGTGATGAGTAAGGTGTTTTTGGGAGCGGTTGACGGTTGACATTTTTAATCAATCACATAACCGATGGAAATATAATAAAAAAGTTAGTTATTTAGAAATAAATCGAAAAAATGGAGGTAGAGCAAAAAGAAAAAAAATAATATAATAAGGAGTTTTAATCAACTTATTCAATGATAAAATTCTGCTTTCCTCAATTTCCTCTTCTATAAAAAAACTATAATTCAATTTGTAAAATTTTTTCAAAAAATGTGGAATCTGTAAGGACTAGGTCCTCAATAGAGAGTAGATCATCCATATAATTGACACGATAAAGATTAATAAGCAAATGAAATAAAAAAAAAGGTAGAACGTGTCGCGGGACACACGGTAGGAACTTTAGTTCCTGTTAAGCAAAAATTATGTAATACATTTGACGTTATAGATAAACGATTTGCATATTCTTTGGTTATCGAGTAGTGAGCATACCAGACTCTCATGCGGTAGACCCGGGTTCGATTCCTCGTGAGGAAGTTTTTTTTTATTGTTAATTTTATTTTTAAATAATTATTCTGCTTGATATTAATAACGACAACAGGTAGACGTTTGAAAGATTTAGCAGAATATTCATTATTACAGATAATGGTACGGTACCCTTCATGAGGGAGTCCGACTGGCAACATCTACTTATAACAGCATCCTATATTTAAAAAGGGAAACCGTAGCATTATACAAATTGGACATTCAAGAACTGTACGTTTACCACAAAAAAATTAGTGGAAACATAAAATTGAATTGTTAAATTTTCAATTTGAAGTTATATTACAGTTTATAGAAATTTTTATTTTCTAGATTTTTTCTTAAATGGGCCGTAGAAAAAATATGCTGTTCGACTCTTGTGGATTGTCCATATCGCACTTGAACGATTGAGCACTCCGCCTACGGCGTCGTGCTCAAACTTCGTACTCGTGCGATATGGCCATCATATCCACACTAGTTGCACAAACTACTATTTCTATGAAAAAATGCCCTTTTACATTTAAAAACAACCTGCCAAATGTCAAATCAATTTATCCATCCATTTTAAAGTTTTCGAATTAAAACATTCAGGTTTTCAAAATTTCAACACCCTGTATTTCGAAAAGTAAATGTGCTAGCCCCCTAATCCTCATGTCATTTTGACAACCGATGCTGTAAATAAACAAAAAAGATCAATCGCGCAAAAAAATTATGGAAATAATAGTAAAAATGTATCCGAACAAACTCAAGTAGATCACCAGCACTGCGAATACCAGCTTTGCATAGAATTTTAATATAGCGTCGGTGGTTCAGTGGTAGAATGCTCGCCTTCCACGCGGGCGGCCCGGGCTAGAATCCCGGCCGGAGCATATGAATCGCTGCTTCGTAAACGAGAGAGAGACTAAGGAGAGAGTACAAGCACGCAAGCAAGGCACATAACGAAGCAACGTAACATAACGTAGCGTAACGTAACGCGTAACGGTCAGATCTTTTGCGTCGCGACCCCCGGTCGCTCAAACATAACCTGACGTAAAGAACTAAAGTTCCAATAACCACAACGAAAATCAAAAGTAACAAGCATAGGTGACAAGCACGTCAAATCAAGACTCAAAGACCAAGACCAACGCATTTTTGCGAATGAACCAATAAAAAGAAATAAAAGCACGTTAGAAAAGGATAATGATAGTGCCGTTCCCATTGAATCGGTAGTCAACCGGTACCTCGCGGCAAAACGCCTAATATATCGAAAACTGACAGTGTACCGGGTGACCAACTAAGAACGGCCGTCGGCCATATCTCAGGAGTGGAAAAGTGGCCTCGAGAAACTCCTCGAAATTATTTTTAGAATTGTAAGTCCACCGTTAGAGGGTGTGTTTGAGAGTTAAAATTTTAGAATGCAAAATTTTTCAAAATTTACTCATATTGACGACGAATTCTGCATATTTTTAATAGTACAAGTTTAAGTCTATCTCTCCAAATAAGGGGTGGTGGCGAGTGGGTTCTGCTTGACCGATTTCAATAAACTTGATGCTGTTTGGAGAAACGTTTGTTGAACAATCGAAAATTTGTTAATATGAAGCAATCTGATTAATAACATAAATGATAGAGGGCGCTGTTTTATTTTTTTCAATATTGTGTTTTCTTGTAACAATTTTAAATGAGAGCATACAAATTGAAGTAGATCTTTCACGAAATAATCTTGGTGCTCGGACAAAAATAATAGTCTTCATCTCCTTGGTGTACAATATACTATTTCTGACCTTGTGATACAATATACTATTTCACCTACCCTACCGGAAAATAAATCATATAAACACCAAAAATAGGGCTTAGCAGCCCAATAAGGGCGAAGAATTCATAAACAAGTTTCTCATTCTTATTCCAGTGAAGATATATAATGCACTGCTCTATTTTCTCCAAGAGATGCTTTGTACCTCTTTAAGAATTTCCGACTCTCCTTGTCTGCCTGTAAGTTACTTCCTCGAATGGATTGACTTTTCTACCGTATTAATCCTAGAATTTTTGAGGTTATGTTCACTACAGTTTCAAAAACGCTTGTTTGTAGTATTTACTATCCACTTTTCGCATATTGTACGACTTTAGGTATAGTGAATTGTCTCCTAGTGTATTTTTCGTGCAATTGAACGCGAAGTCAGTATTTCTCGGCCGTTACCCAAAGCAACGCCTGCGAAACCAAACGTCACTTCAAAATTTGAATATCACTTATAAATTTGACATTTCTCTGATACTAGAAAGACAAGGATTCTTTATTATTATTATTATTTTCATTGAGTTTACAACGCTTTTGGGTTCAGGAGGAATGGAAGGTACTGAAATATCGCTATCAGTATCAGACATTTTGCGTTTTGTCAATAACTGTCAAAATATTTTGTATATAGTGAAACATATCATTTCCATAGCATACGGTGACATTTTTAAATAAATTGAGCAGCTGTTGATTTGAGAGCAATGATATATTTATTTACATTTAATTTATAATTGTAACGATTGCACGATTGCAAAATAGTGTGTATGCCATGGCCGCGTAACTTTTTAACGACCTCAAGATTATCTTGCCTCGGCCGCAAGCAGCCTCGGCGATAACTGCTCTTTCGGTACGTTAAAAAGGTATTTCGTGGCCTAAGCATACAATTAACTATTTTGGACCTTTTTGTATTTCCCGAGATGCTTTTCCCATATTTACTTAATCCAAAGAAATACTTCCGAAATTATTTATCATTATGTTCTCATCACCTAACGTTGAACTAACAAAAAATTTGAATCAAACTTATTTTTATGATTGTAAAATTGGCAATATTCCCTCTCAACTGCAGTGACTCTCCAACTTAGAAAAACTATATCTATTTAGAGCTATATTCTCCCACGATCATGGATAAATAAAAATAGAATGGTATGATCTACAAGGTATAACCAACCTTTTTGGTTTGTAATCACATCAGTGCAAGGTAGATGCAGCCCTAAATCGAGCTGAAAGGAGCATTCTAGAACGTGCTGTCGCAGCCGTCCTCAATGTAATAAAGCTGCAAGCCGTAACAAGGCTTGGGAAAACAGTTTCCGGTGAAATTGTTAATCAGAAGTTATCAACAAAATGTATGAGTAGCTTAATTCTATTTTCGAGCTCTTACAAACGTTTTCCCGAAACAGTGACCGTTTAATAGTGAAAAAACAACTGCATTCCAGATTATTTTCTCCGACTAACATTAATCACACTTTGAAACGACAGTATTGACTTATTGGATTTTGCTGGAAACTATAATATTCCTTGAGAAAATATATCATCAATACTGTTTTGAAGTATTTTGTTGAGTGTATAAATCAATACCCTGTCCAATCGAATGAATTAGTTATCATCTCGTCTTTTGGATTTATATATTTACCAAAAACCTCAATCTAAGTTTCTAATTCACTTTGCTTGAGGTCATCAACAAACCGTACAAATAAAAGAAAAATTATTTCGTGGATTAATTTTCTTGAAATTAAATTTTCTATAAAGAAGCTCATTTTGAGTTACATAATGAACATTTTTAGCTCACTCAAAAGCTGTCTAAATCGAATCTAAAATCTTTCGTCACCGAATTGTAAGTAAAAAGAGCTCGTACTTTTCCATTGACGCTAGTGAATACTCGCTTTTAAGTTTCATAATGGATGTTTTTCCCAAAGGTAACGGGTGGAATATTTAACCAATGAAACAATATGGACAGCGGTAAAACAGTTCCTACCAGTCTTGTATATTGAAAATGTTTGTGTTATTTATAAGATGCGACATAGGGATTCCTTTACAAAACTGTCAAACGCAAGCTTAATTTTTTACCAAATAGCGTTTATGGAAAATAATCAAAAAATTTGGAAAGGTCGTTTAAAAATAAGTTCAAATGCAACTTTTTTTAAATTCCATCTTGTGTAATGAAAAAATGGATAGTTATGTTTGAAAAAGTCAAACTCCATTTTTATACCACTTTCAAATATCTTCTGTAAGTTCCTTGTGGCGTTACTTATTATTTTTTCTTTTATTTTTTGGGAATCAAACCACAATAATGTTTTTTTTTTTTATTTTTTATTTTTTATTTCGACGTTGTCAAGATTAACTAGTAATAAAATAATGTTCGGTCCCTATCTGACACAACGAAAAAAATATGACAACTAGACAATCAATAATATTTTGAGGTTTAAAACTACAAAACTTTGTTGTCAAATTTTATTAAGGTCCATTCATAGTAGATCACATATCTGGTAAAATGTGAAATAAAATATTTTATCGCCGTCAATTATCAGACTGATTCACGGAAGTAAACAAACAGTTTACCTTCCTTCACTTTATCTGCCGCATTTTTGGCAGGTAAAGTGACATATGCGGCAGGTATTTTGACTTTGACATTACTCGAAAATCATTATCTGTCAGCGTCACGCTTCTCCCTATTACGACTCCATAATAGTTTTCTTGCGATTTATTTATAAAATCAAGAAAACATTGTTGTATTCTGTGTAAAAAATTTTTATTAAAAATTGCAAAGCGCTTTCGGCTATTAAGCCATCTTCAGTGCCATACTCGTCAGATATGATACAAGAAACCTAATTAAATGTCTACAACACACTAACGTCACAATGATGAAATAACATTATATTTAAAATTTAAAATTATCCCCTGATTGGGGTTAAACTGTCTTCATATTTTGAGCATTTTTAATTCTAATTATAATCTTCAGCTACTACACGAACACGTGTTAGTAGACCGGAAAACGGAGAGACACTACTTCAATTTAAAACTCTATTTATAACAAATTATTGTTGAAACTCCTTTGACTTCAGGAATTAACTTTTATAATGCTTCAGGGTGTACCTCCAATTTAAATATAACAAATAATAAGTAGATTTGTTCTATTTGTGCTGTTTACTTTGTCATAATAAAATGCAATGAAATATACATCAGTTTCTTATATTCTGAATTCTGAGCAGTTGGCGATAAAATTTTGTATGCACCACGTCAGTGAAGTGTCTTTATCGGACTCGCCTGTTATTCGCCTCGCTTCGCTCGTCTCATAATTTCAGACTCGTCCGATAAAGAATCACTTTACTGCCTTGGTACATAAATAACTATTATTTTATGACATTCTAACGATATGATAGTCTATCTTCTGTATGTTCCTTGTTTTCGAAAATCTGATCTCAGAGTAATAACTAGACACTGCTAACCTAGATACCATCTAGGTAAGAAGGGCAAAGTGGACTGTGCAGCATGTAGATTCCGATTTGATGCAAATGAGAAGGCGGAGCACCTCATCTGTAATTGCAGGATAATTGTTTGCCAACGTTCTAAATATCTTGAACAGATCTACCTGGAGCCTGATCAGGTAACCAACACCTCCAAACCTACCATGTCCAGTAGCCACCACATCTTCTCCAAGCCTTGGTTCGTGTATATTCTGCTTTTCTGCTGTTCAATTAACTGAACAGTACGACAAAAATCGTATTGGAATATTTCTTGAATGGCGATAAGCTCTGGGGCTACTGGAAACACCTCTATGCAGGATGTGTGAACAGGAAGATGAAACTGTCAGACATGTCTTATGCGAGTGTCCGGAGTTATCGTCGATAAGAGAGTGTGTGTTCGGTGAGTCTTGGCCTACACCTGCCGATGGAGATGTCTCCCAGTGATCTGTCCACCTTCCTGAGAAGGACAGTATGGACGATGACCTAGCAGGACAACTTCTCGGTAGGATGTACAATAATGGGTCACATGAGGCCTAAGTGCTGTGAGCGTACACTCACACTCTCTACTTTACAGATGCAGATACAGAACAATAAGCTCATTATCGCTTGATTATCCAAGATATGTCCCAACAATTTATTTTGTACAATTCCAATTAATAACTCAAAGTTGAATTTGTTTTTGATAAATCCCCAAATGTATGTTTCATTGTAAGGTTTTTGGAGCCTTTTCGGATAAAATATCGATGGCGAAACTTGGCCCGTCCTCTCCCATCTCGGTTCGTGTCATTTCATTTTTAAATCAATTCCCATAAAGAATAAAACGCCTGATTACATTGAAGAATAACGCCACCGGCAGCCTGCGCGAAAAATCAATAAATCCCTCGAACAAGAAAGCTGACTAACATCGCGTTAAATTTCAAAAATAGTTTGTTTCAATGTTTTATGAGAGAAAATTACTTTTTTCAGGTCCAATGTGAAACGTCTATTTGAAGGTTACATTTGATGTTAAGTTTTAGTTTGAGGGATTTTAAAAAAAGAAAAGAAAATATTGAGAAATATGAAATAAAGGGCGTTACTCAAAACAGAAAAAAAATTTTGGAGCTTGTGTTATGTAGAATGTATCCAAGCAAAAATAGAACTAGCTTTTAACTAACCTAATAATATTATCATAAAAATCATTGTGTGGTTTTATATAAAACCACTATGCAAGTGAAATTTTTTTTAGGCTGCAGGCAAATACAAGGAAATTTTCTGAAAATTATTATAATCAGGGTATTAAAATCGCGTTTATAATATTGAATTGATAATTTCAAAATGGAAATAATAATAGGAAATCAATAGAAGACATGATTTACATGTATGAGAATACATAATAAATATAATCACTTCTAAATCCGGCAGTTCAATCTTACACAGTAGGCTTTCCGTCGGGAAAACATTTAACATATTTCAAGTTGTCATTGAAACGTCTTTAAAACGTTAACCCCATCACTAAAATGTTACTCAGTTTCAACAGCCTAAGCGAGAGTTCCTTGTCGTACAGTAGACTCCTAGTATGGAGGTGTCCTTGTGTCAGCCTCCATTTCAGTTGGTGTTTCCAATTCACCAGTTCCGGACATGTGAAGGCTCCTTTAGATCCTTATTTTGCCAGCTGGTCTGCCACTCCATTCCCTCCAATCCTCTCATGTTATTAAAACGTTCACCCCATTACTAAAATGTTTACTACTATATTTTGGCAAGTTTATCTGAAGCCGTGAAAGGTATGCAGTCGGAAACATTCGATATTGCCAAGTTCAAATTTGAAAAAGCTAGAGTGCTAAGTATGTAGTGATAATAATTAGAATAGGGACTTTTTATTATTAACAATAGTAACAATATGATTGAACGTTAATTCTTTAATGTGCTTGCTCCTTTGGATTTTTTCTATCATTGTTATTTTTTAAATTTATGAATATCAAAAGATGAGTTCTTATCCAAATTTGTTATGGGATTTTTCAAGATCCATTTATGACAGATTTGCGCCATGTTTGCTTGTCTCTTACCGATGCCCCGTAGCTTCAGATAAACTTGCCAGACTATAGTAGTCAGTTGTGTTAAGGTTTTAACAACGTCGTGTTTTAACTTGCTTACCATTGAGACGACGTTGTCTGATGGTTTAGACAACGTCGTTGCATGAGTTACTAATTTCGACACGAAGTAGAACGTTAATTATGTGAGTCGTCAAAATGCTACTTGGGGTAGCAACACGAGTTTCAGTGAAATAAATGTCAAACCAGTTGACATGAGCCATCAGATATAATCCTTTCTCAGTGTAGTTAGTAGATACTTTATAATCCTAATACTTTTTCTAATGAAAAATATACTTTATACATTTAAGACATAATTACAAAATGGAGAGTAGCTTGGAAGAGGAGACGCGAATATGTTTAATCTTACTAATACTTTATAAACATTTCTTGGGTCTTCGTATAGCTCATTTTCCCATCGTAATCCCTGGTAAATTTTAGAGTTAATGTAACTTCGAGTAACCGTATTAATGAAATCCTGCAGAGTCTCTCCAATTCTCTCGGGAACGTTCGGTTAACGTAGGACTTTCTTGACGTTAGCTTCTTGCTGCTTGTGTACAACCTATCTTGCGGTTTTCTCTGTAGATTACCGATTATAAATAATAAATAAAATAACGTTCGGAGAATACTTAGAAGGTGCTCGATTGGAGTTCGGGATGATCATGTTCTTCTTTATTCCTTTATTTATATCGATAATCGGATTTATTGTTTGCTGTATCAATTAGGGTAGCGAGCGGGATTGATAGGAACAAAATCAACTTTGTTTGAGTAAGTGAAATACATTATACTTTAAATCAAAAATTAGTGTTAATAATGTCGCTCAATAATTGTTACTGCATAGCATCAATTTGTATCAGCGTATTTCAGATACAGCGCGAATTTATAGAATCAGAAGTTTGTCCTGATGGGTGGCGTTGCAATTATGCTAGGTTCAGATTCACAATTGATTCAGGTATTTTTTCAATCATAAAATTAATATGATTATTGGATTTTTCAATTAAAAATGCCTTTCAGTCCCATGTAGTGATGAGCAAAGCTCCAGTCCAGGATTATGGTTGGTTATATCGTGCAGATATGCCAAACTCGTTTAACTTAGAAGTGTAATTCAATATCTGTCATGGCATTTAGCCAGAGAAGTAGTTGTTGCTTCTCAGTGAACGGTCTGCTCTTCGAAAAGTACTTTTAAAACAATTTTCAAGGCGTTATAGTTTTTAAATATTATCTTTGACGTTTATAAGTGATATTTGACTTTTAAAATGACCTCTATTTTTGAGTATAGTATTTCCATTTGTCAATAAATGATTCTATAAAAAGTGAGAAATACGAAAAAAGAAATTCTAATCCCAATCTGCTCAAAAAGTCGAACAGAAATCGGAGGAATACTCACGTGATGCGGTCAACCGCAACTTATAGTAGGTATCTACTAAAGCGAACACTGAAGAGAGATTTCCTGCAAGGTCTTTTTATGATCTTTTAAAGCTGTCCCTTGGGACGGAAGAATAGGGAGAATTTTTAAATTATGGACTACAATTCATAATATGTGTGACCTTATATAGATGAGTTATCTTACGGAAAATTTATTTATTTGAAAAATATACTTTCCTGAAGTTTCTACGATATGCAGTCCACTGGTGTAGTAGCAAAAGACAAAGACTCCTGAATTTATGGATTTGTTAAAACATAAATTCCGAAAGAACTTTTTCATTAGTGCAAAAAATACTTGTTACTGTATGAACACGTTAATTGTTGGTAATCAAAGTTACCTTTAACACTTGAAACGTTAGAAATATTTCCGTTCTCATTTCCAACTTACTACAAACAAAAACTTTCCTCCAGCCGAAATTTCACAAATGTTTAATTGAAGCTATAGATAATAAATACCCAGTTATGGTAACATGGACACGAATCATTCTGTGATGGAACAGCAGAACACATTATCTGCAATTGCAGGGTAATTGTCCGCCAACACAATAAATATCTCTACCATATCCACTTAGATCCTGATCAGGTTACACCAAAACGGTTTTAATGCTTTCTCATCAGCCCAAATCTCTTGGCCGGGCAAATAATGGTATTAATAACATGCATCATATTATAAATGTCTCAACTCCCGGAAGTCAGACAAAAAAAATCGATAGTTTCAGATGAGCGGTAAAATCGGAAGTTCAAACTGCCCCAAGACCTCAGATATCTTATACAATGAAAATTCGAGGAAAAAGTTAAAAAAGCGCTTTGGTACAAAATTTAAATATGCCCAGGGAAATCTTCCCGTTCGACTTTACCTATCACCATTATCATTAGAACCTTCATAATTTGATAAATATAATCGAAGGATTTGAACGGGATTTAGTTCACATCTTCCCTGTCAAACACATTAGATTTTTTAGATTCATATGAAAAGAGTGAACTTCAGCATGTAATGATTGCACCATAAGCCTGATTAGGACTTCAATACGGCAGATTTTTCATGAAAGTACGCAAAAAGCACGGTTCCTGTAACTGCAGTAGCAGTCTTTGTTTGGCATCATTTCCTGAAGTATTAATACGTAGCTTCATCTTCTTCCTTGATTTTTCTGGCAGCAGCAGACAAGCGATATTAGCTGATTTAATAACCATTCCGCGGTTACACAAATCAATAATTTCAATTCCTCCCAATTTTTGATGGGACGTGATACTGTTGTCTCCTGGCTGGGGGCAATTGACAGCTTTGACAATAGGTTTGGTTGCTGAATGTCATCAGGTAACGTAGAGTTAACTAATTCTAAGTAGTCTCCTTATTATGGCTAGCCTTGAAAGCTCTGTAGGCTGTATTTCGTGTAAAAAATGAATAGTTTGTGTCCCAGTTCTGTTGCCGGATAATTATTTCAGTTTGTTTTTTGATGTGAGCCTTCAAGTCGTTACCTATTTTGATATTGTTAGTGAGATCAGTGGATGTTGAGGCAATTTTTGCGTAATGATCTTTCTCAAAAAGTCAATGGAGTTCAATAAACATAACAAGTTTGCACTTAAAACAATTAATATAAAATTCTCCAAGTTTCTTGTGATAAACTGTAGATGATTAAAGATTGTATTCTTAGATTTTCAAACTACCACTTATTTATATTTGGTAGGTACCATTTTCATAGAGAATATATTATTCGAATAATATTTTATTTAATATAACGAAGTTGATACGCAGCAGTGGAAATAGTTAAAATTCAACACCAAATCTCATCCATAAACATGAAATATTTTATGTATCTTCCGATTTCTGTGAGTCCCGGAAAGTCTTCTAAGAACATGTTCATCCTCGGTTTTATTCTAATCATGCACTTCTTCCTACACATGCACATTGGAAGCGTCCGTCGTTTTTAAAATGGCAATTGCACAAAATATTCGATCTGCATATGAATTCCTCGCAGAATGTTCAAATTGCCATTGTGAATATTAGCATCTATCGACATGAATAAACATGAAACGATCACGTTGAGTCAACTAATAAAAGGTATAATAATAGTTCAGATTTGGTTTACCGTTACACAAAGAAGACAATGGATGAATAGAAGTTCTCTTACGTCAATATGCCAAACATTGTTTTAGAACAATAAATCGGTAGATCGATACTGTGTTACCGGTATAAATGAAGAATGAATGAAAAAATTGAAATGATAGGGAAGTTTACGTGTGTAGTGCAGATAAATAACCCTTTTTGATGATTTTTTGAATTCCTTCCAGAGAAATTGTCTTAATCGCGCAAGAAAACGTTCAAAGAATTGCAAGTAGGTAGATATTATTTTCTCAACTTTTACTTTATCAAATTGTCACGTCTAAAAAGAAACGTTTATTGAAATAATTTTTGTTGCAAATCCCATCTCTTGATCTAGCTTGAGTACTTTTATCAAATTACCTTGACAGCTGACGACCACTAAAACGACACCATTTCCATTTCCAGAAAATTGCCGTTCACTCCTCAGAGACATTTTAAACGTGGTTCTAGACCAAGAAAACCCCCTGTTTTGTTGCTCGTGAGAAGGCGCAAATCCCCGAACAAGGCAGCTCCGGCTTAAGAAATTTTTTGGAGTGGAAAAAAGTTCAATTAACAAGATTATACTAAGGAACGTACACAATTCCCTGAACTATTCCATATTTTAATAACTGGGAGCAAAAAATTGAAGTAGAACAATTTAAGGTGTTCAGTTCAGTAATATGTTTATTCTTGTAGAAATGAAAATGTACTGAAAACACCACAGGGGGGTATGGAACCGCGATACTTCACGTTTAACTTGTGGTATGAAAATAATATTTTTTAAGCGAGTGTCACAAAAAATGAAGTTTTACGGATCTATTAACGTCCCTAAAGTGTATCTTTTTTGGCCGCTTTTTTACTTTACGGCCGCTTTTTTACTTTACGGCCGCTTTTTTTACTTTGAATTAGATGGTACTTCAGTAAGCAGCTTTCCAGCAAGAACCATTGTTACGGAAAATCAAGAAAATGAAATGTTTGTTAACAATGTCATGTCTAAAAGTGGTATTACATTTTCAAAATGTAGTAAATGTACATTTAACATAACAATTAATAGCAAATAATGCCCTAATTTATTAACTTCGTTATGACCCAACTTCTGTTTATCATACTTACTGTAAGTAATTCTGTACACATCTTTGTTACTTAATAATACACTTTTCATTTGGTTAATAAAAATTTGAATCTAATCTTCCAGTTTCGTCTCTGTTTAGAAACAAAATTGTAAAAAAAAGTTGTTACCTATTTGATGAGACACTCGCTTAAAAAATTTTGTGTGCACCTCGGCCGTATGATATTTTTGGCCTCACCTGAAATTTGCTTGGCCTCGGCTACGCCTCGGCCGCAAATTTCAGATTCGGCCAAAAAAGATCAACATTACGGCCTTGGTACACAAATAACTATTAAACATAACTATCCATTTTTTTCATCAACCCAGAGCAAATTTGAGAAAATTAAAAGTGTATTTGAAGTTATTTTTCACCGACCCTTCCAAATCTGTTATTATTTTTTATAAACGCTATTTGGCAAAAAAGTTAGCTCGCGTTTGACCGTTTTGTACAGGAGTTCCTATGTCGCATCTTATAAATAACCCAGTGTAGGTATATATTTATGCTTCCTAATACTTCCATGATATCATTGATGAACCCATATATCCAATATTATAAAAGTATTAACTAACCTATTCCGTGAATTACCTATTAAACGAGGGGCACTACAAATATATCGCCTGCGAAACTAATCACTCCTTTTTTAAGTTCATTCCCAGTTAATAATTTGTTAATGTATAGCAAAAATAATATAGGTCCAAGAGTGGGTACTCCGAATTTGACAGATTTCATGTAAAAAGCTTCTGAATAGATTTAAAGTTGCTCCTTAATGCCATTCTCTTACAATACTCCCAACATCTGTAGATGAAATACAGTATCGAATACCTTAGCCATATCAAGAAAAACACAGATTGTCGGTGAACTAATATACTTTGACAATTTATCTGAAGCCGTGGAACGAATGCAGTCGAAAACATTCGGTATTGCCACGTTTAACTATGAAACAGATGAAGTGCTAAGTATGTAGTGATAATGATTAGAAAAGGGATTTTTTATTATAAACAATATTAATAATATGATTAAACGTTAATTTTCCAATGTGCTTGTTTCTTTGGATTTATTTAATTAACATTATTCTCTCAATTTATCAATATTAAGAGATGAGCACTTTTCCAAATGTGTTATGGGCTTCTTCAAATAATGCAATATATTTTTTTATAATGCTGTTATTTCGAGCACAATGGAAACATTTTGTCATATAGCAGTTTATAAAAGCATTTCATTTTTTAGTGAAGAATATCAGAACCAAATTATATTTCAATTTGAACGTGCATCCTACATTTCATTTGTAGAAATGGAGACTTATCAAAACGACTTGGTCCAGCAACTCAGGACTTGCTAACGAATGTCGAGAACTACTTGCTAATCTTGCAAGGCGGAACGTGGTGCGGCTAGAATGGATTCCAGCCCACTATGGTTTCGAAGGCAACGAGATGGCGGATGCACTGGCTGCGGAAGGGGCGGCAGCTCCTTTCTGCGGCCCGGGCCCGACCCTGGGCCTAACAAAACAAAGAATACGCAAGGAGACGAAGAAGTGGCTGAGGAATCAGCACCTCGCTCATTGGAATGCTCTGCAGGGTCCCAGACAATCCAAACTTCTACTGAAGGTATGGACTGATGGACACGCCAGGGCAGCCACTGAACTACCAAGGAGTAGGCTAAGGAAGATAGCAGGACTCCTAACAGGGCACTGTTGTGGCCTTTATTGAAGGGCTCGGCTTCATGGATGACTAGGTAGCAGGATTGGCACAATGGGCCCGCCAGTGGCCTCAGAGTCGGAACCTTGGCTTGAGTTGTCCAGGACAAGGCTCGCCTGTACATTTAGTAGTAGTAGTAGTAGTGGTCCTTTTGGGCGGACATCGATACTAAAATAATAATTTCATTCGGATGATTCAATAGCACAAATTTTAATGCGCCGCAAATTTTACTGATACTGGCAACAAAATGAAGCGCTTCAATTCTGGTTAAGTTTCAAGTAGATACTTAAAAAAATAGAAAATCCTGAAATAGTTTTTTCTTATAATTTCAATAGTTTATCACTTCATATGGATATTCTTCCACAATCTTTTTCAATTTAGTTTCATGTTTCCAACTCAATTGATCATAATGGCGGCGATAGCGGTATAGTGTAACTATTGTCAATGTGATGACCCATATTTTTAATCCCTCTGAAGGAAAAAGCTGCCCAATGGCGTGCTAAAATTGTTTTATAAATTCGAATATTGTGAAATAATGCTTTCCAAATGTAATTCAAATTAATATAGTGGATTAAAATTAATCTGCATAAAATTTGTAATACAATTCAAGGTCATCACATTAACATCAGTTACACTATACAAGAATTGCTTATTTAAACATGGCGATTTATAATACAACAATTTTATCCCAAATAAATGCCTTAAACAATGTTTTATTGTAAAATGGAACGGTATACGATAACTTTTTATAACTACGATTATTTAGGCACTATACAACTAACCTGACAAGTAATAATCATATTGAGATTCGCGAAAAGTAGAGGTTTCCAAATCTCATAATATAGTAATAAGAATTTTTCCCACGACCACGTATGGAGACGTTATAAAGCAGTTATAAAGCAGTTTGCCCTAACTTCTCTAGAGACAAAACGGAACCTAACTTTTGAAAGCATTACAACCAGCATTGTTAACAAATAACAGTATTTCAATTTTTCTCAAACTCTCTATCTCTATCTAAATAAAAAAGCTTCCTCAGGGTTTTGAAAGTGGGGAATTTCACACGAAAAACGTGAATTGATGAAAAAAACTTTTTTGACAAAACAAAATTTGCTGATAGGGCATTGAGAAAGCTTTTACAAGTATCCTACCGAGCTTGGTGACCCCAACATTATTTGTTAAATAGAATAGAATTGGAAACGGAAAATTGGTTTTTCGCAATTCACTGGACAATTTTGAAGTTATTGAAAAACATTTTTCTCAACAAAGCTGGAGATCAATTATTTACAACCTTCGCATCCAATTTTTTGGATAAATATCAGTATTTTCTCACCTTTCCCAGACCATAAAAGTTCCAATTCATTAAAAGCTTGGAATTTAAATAATATGAAATGTGTGCGGTGGGAGAAATAGTATATTGTTGGCTAGTTTGTAGCTAGGACGTTTGATTTTTGTGCAAATATAAATCAACTTCCCAATTTATCCTGTTAAATAATGCAGTTACTATAAAATTCTCTTGGCGTTTTTTTCCCAATGTACTTACATCGGACTTCGAAAGTATTTAAAGTTTTGCATTCGAATGGCGGCAGTTTTCCCACCTACTTGTGGGTTCAAAGCAGCAAGAAGAGCGAGGGATCGACTTATTGATTCTTAGAGCGCTTGTTGTTTGAATATTAGATAAGTTGAGACGGAATTTAATCCCGCAGGCATTCCACACGCGTCCTGTGAAATGTGATATTTATATACGGCTTTGGCGGTTTTCATAGATATTTATATTGCTTTTTGTATGAACTCTTCCTGTATGTGGAGGTGCCTACAACAGAATCAAATATTCATATTCCATGTCTTGAATTAACATATATTAGTGGGAATTTTTATCGCGACATTTCCATATTTATTGTGGTCCTGAATCTAGATAACATTTCCCAGCCAAACTCTTTTTTTGGTATAGCCAATCAGTCTTGAATATCTCGTAATTTCTTACCGGTGGCTTCATCGCCTAATATGAAGGCAGTCGCACTGGCCTGGGATATTCTCTGCAGTTTCGTCTTGTAGCTGACAACATCTGCACATTGCTTTCTCTGTCAACTCCATTAGCTATGCGTGCCCGTTAATGGGGCTTTGACAGCTTTTCTATCTTTGCATATTAGGTCTGAAAATCGAATATACTTCTACATTTCCCATAACTTCAATTATATAACTATAACTGTATATTTTCTGAAACTTTGTGGAACATTTTATTCCTTTTACAAAACTTGGTAAGCGAAATACTATTTTTGCTTTGTAAATATAAATAAATCTAAATGGTTTGTGAAAAAATCCTTGTGTGAGGCTCAAAGTAACATATCTGCTTTATCTGTAAACATACTTTCCGTAAAAGTTTTCTCTGAATCTGCAATGAGACGACGTCTTTGAAATTGTGTCTTGGAAAAAATAATATACATGCTTTACTTTACTCTTCTGAATTGCGCTAAACTAGCAATATGTTAGTGGTCACAGTAGATTTGTAAAAACAACAGAAAATAAAATCCGTTTTTGCCTATTTGCCTATTTCAAGTCACACTAGCTGCAACTATTCGCGAAAGTAAATAAGGCGACTGTCCTTTCTGATGTGAATACTTGCCCTTCTTATTTGCGAAATAAATAAAACTTATTTAGTGATAAAGCGTTATGAAAAAAATAATTTAAACGTCAATGCATGCAAAGAAACAAAAAATTTACTTAAACCATGATCAGCAATAAAAACAAAATATAAATTACTCTCGAATATAACTATAGTGCCCGTGAAAGCCTGCGGCGGGTCACTACTTATTTAGTGGTATGAATAAAAACGAAGTACATGCTATTACTAGAAGTATTAGCATTTTCTATAAAGTGGGTATTTCAAAACCAAGAAGAAACTACGTTTCAAAGTAGATACTTTTAATTTTTCCGGAAGTTACTATATTAAGTAGCACTCTCGTGAAAATGACTGGAATATTTACTGCAATTTGAAGTAGCGACTTCTTACAGCAGATACTTCGATCTTAAGAAGAAATTGTAGTATTTGCTAAACGTTAGCCAAGTTGGTATAATAGCAGCTTCTTGAGAATTCTACGGTTAGTTTTGTTTGAAAATGGATGGAATAGGCAGAAGAAAAATGTACAGTGCATAAATATTGGTTAACTCTTTAAGGGCTGTATCTTTTGCAGACTTGATGGCAGGTGTCATTTTTTTATCCAGCAGTATCTTAAAATCTTCGTATTTGTTTCAGTTGTAGCAAAATTTAGGGTTTCTTCATTGTTA
>CAJUYG010003041.1:10097-24611 GCA_910591675.1 Galerucella calmariensis
TTATTTATTTATTTATTTATTTATTTATTTATTTATTTATTTATTTACAATATCCTCGGCCAGGCCCAATAACAGGATAAGGACAAACACAGGATAATAAAGACAGAAGTGAAAAAACATTCTATGCAAATTGAAGTCTTTCCTATGAATTACCCCGGAGAAAGATTCGTTTTATTTGTCTATTATTTGTGCAGAAAATATCTTTGTCTGACTCAATCTAGGAGAACTCAATGATAAGCTGGTTTAGGGCGGTTTTACAAGAGAGATTTATACTAGGTATAGTTATTCTGGGTATAAAGTTATCGGCGGCCTCGAATTGCGGACCGATTACCTGATTTTAATAATTCCGTACTCGAACTGCGGACCAAACCAAGAAGACCCCTCTTTTGAAAACCATGAATTGCGGACTAAGCCTTCCTCACAAATACGTACATCAAATTGCTATACACTCAAATCTATTACGGAAAATGAGGATGCAGCCTTCCTCACAAATACGTACATCAAACTACTACATACTCAAACCTATTACGTAAAACGAGGATGCAGCCTTCCTCACAAATACGTACATCAAACTACTACACACTCAAATCTATCATAGAAAACAAGGATGCAGCCCTTCTCTTTCGACTTGGTCCGCAATTCATGGGTCATTAAAAACACATGACAAATTTTGAAAATCATTTATGGTTTTTGGTCCGCAGTTCATGTACGCCCAAAGTTATACCAGAATTTATACCTAGAATAAAACTAGTTGGTCTTGTAAAACCGGCCCTTAATGGTGAAAATTTGTAAACGTTTGTCCTATGTGGTAATTCATAGAAAAGGCTATTGGTTATAGAATTTGTTCTAGGATCTCCGAAATTTAGTGACGATACAATATTATCACATTTGAAAATATAATTGAAAATTTTATACAGTGTGGAAACCACTTATGGAATAAAATTCTTTCTGTCATTATTTTAGAAAATTATAAGTATGCCATAGTCGGTGTTGTTTTTTTAATGAAGCACCCTGTATAATTGCATATTTTTGAAATCCATTGAATGAATCGATTCCAACAAACTAAATAATGTATGGTCAATTATGTATGGATATACAGGGTGAAATTTGAAAATTAATAATTTATTACACTTGAAATATTGGTACTTTTTTAAATTAGCTAAATATGGATTTACCAAAAATCTTAACTAACCAATAAGACGTATTTTTATATTAAACAAAACCTGCTACGCCTATGAATTTTATCATAAATACCTAAAAATTGCCTGAAAACGCCAAAATCGGTAAATAATGTGGATTGTTTTAAATCGGCAAATACTTAATGTGAATTGTTTTCTACTCTGTCAGTTGTTGATGTGTTGACAGTTTATACTGAAAAAGTGAAATCTTTGTCAAACACTATTTCCTTGTCGACATAACAATGAAATATTCAACTGAGACTCACCGAATTGAGATTTTAATGATGATCGGGTACGGGGATAACTGCAGAAGTCAAGTTGAAGTAGCAAACTTATTTAATCACAGGTATCCCGAATTGCCTATTATTTCACAAAGTACTGTGTCTAAAATGCATGCACAATTAAGAGAACTTGGACATGTCAAACCATTGAAAAGAAACCCACACTTCGTTGAAGATGATGTGGAAGTGGATATTTTGTTAAGTGTCGAAGAGAATCCAACTTCAAGTATACGTCAAATTGCCCGTGAAAATAATTTTAGTCATACAAACTGTTCTAAGATGTCTTCATAAAGAAAAACTTCATCCCTACAAATTAACTTTTGTGCAGGAGTTAACAGAAGACGATCCAGATCGTAGAATGGATTTCTGCGAGATTGATGAATAAGCTGAATAGAAATGAGATAGCTCTTGGTACCATCCTTTTTTCTGACGAATCAACATTTACATTGAATGGAGAGGTAAACCGACAGAACTGTTGTAGATATTGGTAGATATTGGATGCGTGAGACACATACTCAATACCCTCAAAAGGTGAACGATTGAGTCGGTATCATAGGCGACCATATTATTGGTCCTATATTTGTAGATGAAAATTTGACAGCTGAAAAATATTTAAATATGCTTAGAAATGAAGTTATTTCTGCGTTGGAAAACTTATATCCCAACGCAATAGATCCTAGCTTACCGAATGAAAATGATTGGTTCCAGCAAGACGGGGCAACACCCCATTATGCTTTAATGGTGAGAACTTATTTAGATAAAATCTTCCCCAATAAATGGATTGGACGAAGAGGTACCATTGAGTGGCCAGCCAGATCGCCAGACCTTACGCCGTTAGATTTTTTTCTGTGGGGTTATCTCGAGAACAAAGTATATGCAACACAACCAACTAGCATTGTAGACCTCAAAGACGGGATAACTACAGAAATACGGAATATTTCACCTCAAACTTTAAACAAAGTTAAGGAGGAGTTCTATAGGAGACTGTGTTATTGCCAACAACTAGGTAGAGAACATTTTGAGCATTTATTTTAATGTAATAAAATCAAATACATCAGGTATTTTATGTATGTGTTTAATAACTGTAAAAATAAAAATTTCACCCTGTATAATCCATAATTGACCATACATTATTTAGTTTGTTGGAATCGGTTCATTAAGAGGATTTCAAAAATATGCAAATATACAGGGTGTTTCATTAAAAAAAATAACACCGACTATGGCATACTAGCGTGAATCACCCTATACATCTACATTTATGTTTACATAACGCACAACTCAATTCAAAAGTTGGAGTGTCTCGGCATTTTTTATAATTTTCTAAAATAATGACATAAAGAATTTTATTCCATAAGTGGTTTCCACACTGTATATAAACTTAACTGAATGCATTGAGCGAGGACGAAGAATAAAAAGTGTTCCTAAGGTGTGCCTCTAACTGGATGAAAACCGTCCAAGATATAAGAAGCCGACTTAAAGTATCTTCTTTGTACTAGTTCCAATGCGGAGACATGAATATTATAATTCGGGCTCCAAATAACACATACATACTCCAGTTGCGATCTTACAAATGACGAGAAAAAAATATTCAATGTGTTAATATTTTTGAAACATTTCGCATTTCTAACGATGAAACCCAGCGTCCGATATGTTGCAGAGACCGTTTTTTGTATATGAGGAACAAAAGATAACCTTTGATCAAAATAAACACCCAGATCTTTCAGGACATCTGGTCTGTCGAGGACAATGTTGCACAAGGTATAATTAAATTGGATAGTTGTTTCTTCCCGACAAAAGAACATTACGTTACATTCATTTGGGTTCATAGGGAGCTTGTTTCTCATACACCAATTATTGGCCAAATTAAGGTTTCTCTGAAGTTTTAAGCAGTCATTAACGGAGTTCATTTCACAGTATAGTTTTATATCATCAGCATATATATATATATATGTCTTTATCGATGTCAGCATCCAGATCTACGGTAATGTCATTTATAAAAATGTGGAATAGTGAGGGACCCAATATAGAGCCCTGTGGGACACCGGAAGTTTGAAAAAAAGGTTGAGATTTGTATCCTAAAGTTTGAACATAAGGAGTGCGATCATGGAGATAAAAACTGAGTATAAAAATTAACATGTCATCTACACCAAATAAATTAAGTTTGAATGTTTTGTTAGAGTCAAATTGAAAATTGGCTATTGGCATTCATTAAAAAAAGTGTATTGAAGCAGATGAATTTTATTTTCAACATTTTCCATAATCGACATGTTTATTAAATTATTTTTCACTTTGTTCCATATTGTTAATACCTACTGTTTTATTGTTCAGTTATTGTTATTTATTTTATTTCTTGAGTTATGAATAAACATTTCCTGGGCTTGTTCATTTCAATCCCATAAAATAATCAGACATGATTTTTTCTCTAACAAATAAGGAAACTGGTTATTACAAACACTTTTTATATTTTTTCTGTTCATTACGGCTGGAAAAAGTTACATACAGGGTGAATTATTGAGATGAACAAGATATGATAAAGTTTTAAATCCGGCCCTTTGAGTCAATTTAAATTATGGTATTTACCAAACTGAATCACAGTATGTGTCGTTTCTGTTCATTTTAATGATTTAGATTCAATAGGGTACAAGCATAAATTTTGCTATTGGTGGGAATTGACGCTTTATCAGGTCTCCTAACACCTTGCATGCCTATTTTTTCAAACAAATATAAACTTTACTTTTAAAAAGACTTTAAAAATCATAAAATTTAAAAGTCTGCCAAAACGCGCTTTACGTCATGAAGATGGCTGCCCCATGGTGTGACGTCATTTGTTTACGTTTGTATTCGTGTATCACGCTCTAAGTTCTTGTGACCTAATTTGTTTCTGAAAGCTTTGAAAATGGATAAAGCCGAAAAAAAAACTTTGTATTCCAAGTATTGCATTGTTCCAGTGTGTAAATCAACGTCTATTAAAACTCCAGACAAAATATTTGTTACTTTACCTGGTGGCGCAAGCAAAAATACACTTAAGAGAAGGGCATTACTTTTGTTTGTGAAGACCATTTTAATGTAAGTACCTACTTCTATGCTGGTAATTTTTATTGTTCAATAGTTTGAGGTTATGCACCTATATGTCTGGGAATCAACCATAAAAACATCATTTTCTTACGACCACACATCGAAATATGGTTGGTATATATTATATAAATAACACATAGTGTAAATCGTACTTACGATGATGCTTTAACTCCTCTTATTTCCTCTGCATTAAAGCAGCTGTTTGACTTCATAAATTCAAGCAGCATAAATGAGTCTACTTTGGGCAAGTTATCAGTTTGTGCTTTTACAAAACCTTCGCTAGCCATATCTTTACTCACAAAATATGAAAGAATCGTCACTGAACACTGAACTAGTATAATTATATATATTATACAGTATGATGCAAAAGTATGGAATAAATTCATTATTTCAGAAACAGACGACTTTCAAAAAAAATCTTAAAACACGTCAATTTTAATTTTTGAATGGCCATCAACTGCTATAGATGTGTTGGACATTACGTCATTAGTGATGGCGTAATGACGTCATCGACGATTTTTTTAAATACAAACCGAGGTCACGTGACAGCTCATTTGAAAGGTCTCCTTATCGCCTTTGCAACAATGTAATCATTTAAATATTTATTTCTACAGGGTTAACCAAAACTGTTGGTTTATTAATACAATTAACTTGGAATAAATGTTTACTTACATACAATTAAATTACAACAAATGTTCAAATTGCCGACCTTCAGCAATGATACAATGAGAAAGGCGAGCAGTAAATTCTTTCGTAACGTTTTCGAGGACTTCAGGTGTTATTTGTGCAATTTCCGTTCGGATTCGCTCCCTCAACTCTTCTACATTATTCGGTCGACTTTGATATACTCTGCTCTTTAAATATCCCCACAAAAAAAAGTCTAACGGAATCAAATCTGGAGACCTTGGTGGCCATTCGATAGGCCCCCTTCTTCCTATCCACCTTCCTGGGAAAACGTTATTAAGGTAATTTCGTACCTCAACGCCATAGTGTGGGGGAGCCCCATCCTGTTGGTACCATAAATCATTTCTATTTGGAAATAGCTGATTCAGCTGTGGCAACAGATAATTTTGAAGAAATTCCAGATAACTAGCAGCAGTTAGGTTTTCCTCAAAAAAATATGGCCCTACAATTTGATTGTTTATAATGCCGGCCCAAACATTCACCTTCTCGGGATATTGTGTCCTATACTCTTCCATCCAATGTGGATTTTCACTTGCCCAATATCGACATGTCTGGCGATTTACGTGACCGTTCAGCATAAAAGACGCTTCATCTGAAAAAAGTACCTTTTGTATGAAACCCGGATCTCTGTTACATTGTTCCATAACGATTTCGCAGAATTCGATTCTTCTATCAAAGTCATCTTCTAATAGCTCCTGGACCAGATTTACTTTGTATGGATGCCATTTCTCCTTTTATAGCACTCTTACAACAGTTGATTGGTGGACATTATTATCTAGTGCGACCTGCCTAGAACTTGTATGAGGATTTTCTTGAAACGCCAGTACAACGTCCAGTTTTTTGGCTTCGGATATTGAAGTTCTACCGCTTCTGGGAAGATCTTTAACATGGCCCGTTTCTCTAAATTTTTTTTCAATTTTACTTACTGCTGATTGAGTAATTGGATCGCGATTGGGGTATTTAGCATTAAATAAATTACGAACTTCTGCTTGAGTCCTCACTCTATCTCCATAACCAATCATGGTTAAAATCTCGATTCGTTCTGTTTCTGTTAGTTTCATTTTTGTAAATGCTGTTATTAATGTCGCAAAAAATTCGAAGAGTAAAAATTTGACGTCTATTATTTGACAGATTCACAGATCATTGACGAATAAAGACGAGTCAATGACAATATTGATTTAAATATTTTTGTAAAAATAATTCCGAGCACTTACTACAATAATTAATTTCAAATTATAATGTAGCATTGTTTTTATCAATGTATTTTTTTTTCGGAACCAACAATAAACACTATTTTCTTTTATTCCCAGTGGCGGTCCTTAGTGTATTATAGTTCAGTGAATGAATATTTATTGTAATTCCATGTTACTTAACAAAGTTCATAATTTTGGTTAACACTGTAGAAATAAATATTTAAATGATTACATTGTTGCAAAGGCGATAAGGAGACCTTTCAAATGAGCTGTCACGTGACCTCGGTTTGTATTTAAAAAAATCGTCGATGACGTCATTACGCCATCACTAATGACGTAATGTCCAACACATCTATAGCAGTTGATGGCCATTCAAAAATTAAAATTGACGTGTTTTAAGATTTTTTTTTAAAAGTCGTCTGTTTCTGAAATAATGAATTTATTCCATACTTTTGCATCATACTGTATAATAATAATATATTCTTCCAAAAGTTTTAAAATATCCTCGGAAATATCGAATATTTATGTCCACTTTCCACGTTACTTTGACTTTTAGAAATAAAAAAAAGCACACACAAACACGTAATGGTCTCAAACAAACATATATAAATGATATTTTTACGTCGATGAAGCAATTAATAGTTGATTAAAATACAATAGAAACAAACAACTACACATAACCTGATGCGATACCTGCCATATTGACATAAGTAAACACAAAAGATATGACATGACACGTATCATCGGTAGCGTTCGGGAATCCTCGGGTTGTGGTCAGGAAGTGCATTGAAATTTGAATTTTATCTTAAAATTTGGGAGTGATTTCCAATGGAAACTGGCTTATTTCCTATTATTAGTAATTTTTGATATCATATTTACTATTATAAATTAATATCCAAGCAAAATATGAAATATGCGTGTACTCTATTACCAAACATTATTCACAGTAAAGTATTTCATTGTTGCCAATTTTCAATTTGACTTTAAAATAACTTTCAATTGGAAATATGAGGTGAGTGTAACAAAAAATTTGAATACCCAAGTCTAACTGTCTATTTATGCCATCTGCAAAAATTATATCAGATTTTTTGGGTGAAGTGTTGAATATGAAGCAGTCCTACAAATATTCATGAAGACGGTCCTGGGGTCCGGTAAGGTTCGCGACCCTCGGAATTTTGCAACTATTTTTTTTTTAATAGAAAGCCCTATTGCTCTAGAATGTTTTAATAAAAACAAATTCTTGGATTATTCACTTTTGAAAGAGAAAATCGCGATTGAAAGTACCAAGAATCCGCCATTTTTTTTAAATATTTGACCATTTTTGACAATTTTGTCTTGATATCGGATGGTCACAAATTTAAGAAACAGCGGTGAATGGGCAATGTTGCCAACTTTCATTTCCGTAGCTCATTACGGCTTCGAAATAACACCAAGATTTTAGATTTATCTTTTCTCATATAACACAGATGTACTTACTATCTTTATGATCCAAAAAGGAATGTATTGAAAATATACTTTTTAAACATATTATTGTATGTTACACAGGGACTAACTTGGTACGTATATTTTATGACGTTGGAGTAAAAATAAATAATTATGTATACTTTTGTGATTTTTAGTTGACAATTTCATTCATGTATAAAAAATCGCATATGCCACAGTGCAATTGTCACTTTGACAGCGACAAAAGTTAGCTTTAACTTTTCCAGCGATAAATTAACTCCAATGTTAAAATGTCTTATACCTGGAAATGTTATTGTCACTTTGACATCGATAAAAAAGGTGCATCCTTTTTTATCGCGATAAAAACTCCTCTTCCTCTAGTAAGCGGACGTCACTTTTACACAATGACAATGAGTCGCAAGTTTGGTTACTTATAATTTCAATATTCTGTCGTTAATTTATCTTGCCAAGAAACATTCGAGCTTTTCTTTTATCAGATAAATTTCTCTTTAACTCAAAGTTTTGCCAATCACTAAATTTGATCGAAAAACTGACATTAGATAAAATCGCTCCACCTCTCTCTCATAAAATTAGTGATTGGCAAAACTGTTTCGTTGCATAGAAGAATTTATCCGATAAAAAAAAGCTCTTGTGTTTTTACTGTTGATAAATTAACTCCAATGTTAAAATGTCATATACCTAAATAAATAATAAAATATAAATGTTATTATCACTTTGACATCGATAAAAAAGGTGCATCCTTTTTATCGCGATAAAAACTCCTCTTCCTCATTATCTAGTAAGCGGACGTCACTTTTACACAATGACAATGAGTCGCAAGTTAATAAAGCTCATTATTTTTGTTGTTCATCCATATATTCTGTCGTTAATTTATCTTGCCAAAAAACACTCGAGCTTTTCTCTTATCGGATAAATTTCTCTTTAACTCAAAGTTTTGCCAAGCACTAAATTTGCTCGAAAAACTGACATTAGATAAAATCGCTCCACCTTCGGTGTCGCGATTTTATCATGTCAGTTTTTCTCGTAAAATTAGTGATTGGCAAAACTGTTTCGTTGCAAAGAGAAATTTATCCGATAAAAAAAAGCTCTTGTGTTTTTACTGTTGACAAATACACTAGTGGTTTTTTCACTTATTCATTTGTTCATCAATATCACTGTTCCTAGTATGAATTTCAATAACTGCGTTTTTAATAATTGTACATTAAAATAAAAATGTGTTTATTTTCAATGTTTCATAAATAAAGTTTGCGTTGATATGTTTACAAATTTCTCATTCATTAAATTGTCCTGCCGAATTACACTCGAGGTTTGTATTGATATTGGGTAAATTTGTGTTGTTCAAATTCTAAACTGTTTCATTTAGCAATTTGACTCGAATAACTGTCAACCTAAAAAACACTCCACCTTCGGTGTCGTGTTTTTAATAGTTGACAGTTATTCTCGTCAAATTGCTAGGAAACAGTTTCTCATTAAACAAACCAAATTTACCCGATAAAATACAAACCACTTGTGCAATTATAAGTGAAAATTAACGTCAAATGTCACGATAAGTAGGTATACAGTGTGACCCATTTTTAATGGAAACACCCCCCTAAAAAACACCCTATATCAACAGATATAGCCATGAGAATATTTTTTATGATTTCAACAATAAAGCAAAGATTACAGAATATATATTTATTCTGTAATCTTTGAATAAAGTGCCGCCAGATGAAAAAAAAACAGATAGCGTAAATTTTTTTAATGAAAATAATGGAATTACATTCACACAATTCAACTAATAATTAAGGAAACAATTTTAATTAACGTAACTATGAAAACTAATTATTGAAATGTTTCGATTCAATGTAACAATTGATTCATACTCATATTCTAGAAGCCTCTACTAATCCACCACGTATTTCGATACATTTGTCGTAGCGCTTAGGAATGTTTCCGATTACGTTCCTTAGTTATTGTGGGGTAATATCTGCACATACCTGTCGAATTCTTGCACAAAGTTCATTCCTATCTCTTGAGCAGTTTTTGTTAACCTTTTGTGTGAGAAGTCCCCAGAGAAAAAAGTCCAAAACTGTGAGGTCTGGAGATCTGGGTGGCCACTCTATAAACGGACTACCACGGCCTATCCATCGGTTTGGAAAATGTTCGTTAAGCCATTGCCTCACAGCTCTGGCAAAATGAACTGAACATTCATCTAACTGGACAATTAAATTTGATCGCTCATTGATTGGAAGCTCGTGAATAGCATCCCAAAACTATGTGTTTAAAAATTCTAGAAACCTCTGCGCATTATGTTTTCCTCAAAAAAGAAAGGACCAATATTACGTTCGCTCAATATCCCACACCAGACGTTGATTTTTTGGGAAGTTTTTTATTCTCATCTGGCGGCACTTTATTTTTGAAATCATAAAAAATATTCTAATGGCTATATCTGTTGATATAGGGTGTTTTTTGTGACTGTTAGCTGTGTGAGTTTTCGAATTTTTGAGTTCGCATAACTTTGTTATTAATGAATATTTTTTCATGAAAATTTGGTCACACCTGTTTAGAGGTACTCTGAATCCAGTGGCGTAGTGATTTTTTCAATAAAAAAATCGCTAATAAAAAATCTAGATTTTCGACTGAGAAAAAATATCGTAGTATGCCCTGAAAATTGGAATAAACATTTCAAATTTTGTCCCAAGGTAGACCTTTTAGTACTTGACATTTCAAAGAAAAATTATACAAATCTGTTTACAACTTCAAATTTTAGGGGGGTGTTTCCATTAAAAATGGGTCACACTGTATAAATATTCGTCATATTATCACGAATAGGTATATTGCTGATAATAAAAAATAAGGGTTTTTAAAATAGTCGCAAGAACACAGCTCCAGTGGATTGTTCTATTCAATTTCAGCCATATTTTATATTTATATTGCTATTGTTTCACATTCGACAAATGTTTACTTGAATAAATGTGAAAATATAGTTTTTATAAAAGGATCGAAAAACCTCATTCATGTGGAATACTAATTATTAGCTACTTTTTCGTGAAGGGGAAGGGAATAAACATGACATGAATATAAAATGATTTTTATTTCATATGATTTTCCAAAAAGGGGAAGGGAAGTCAGTATGCTTATCAATGAATTTTCTAATTCAAAGATCTGGATTGATTGATTGATATCGCGAGCGAAGACCCGTCGATCCGGCGCGCATTCATTTGGAATACAAATTATTAGACACTTTTTCGAGAAGGGGAAGGGAATACATCTCTTCACCTCAAATTGCCTGACTTCATGGGATTTCTACTAGAGCAAAAAAAATATCATAATTCAACATATACCGCTTCCCGACCAACTGACACAGATCAAAGTGTAACTAAAATATCATTAAATACGGAGCAGAGAATGAGAATAAAATTGTCAACCTAACTATTACATAAATATTCATGATTATAAATGCAAATAATTTTATATTGT
Organism: Galerucella calmariensis; assembly: GCA_910591675.1. Classification (NCBI taxonomy): domain Eukaryota; kingdom Metazoa; phylum Arthropoda; class Insecta; order Coleoptera; family Chrysomelidae; genus Galerucella; species Galerucella calmariensis. The sequence goes on from CAJUYG010003041.1 coordinate 21,435, forward strand.
GATATATATTCATGTAATTTATTACAATGTATTCAGCTGAAAAAAAATTAAGACCATTTGGCAACGCCGCTAGGAAGTGTCACCTGATCCTAATTTGTGTACCTAGGATATCTAGACGTAAGCTCTGACATAAGATTTTAGTGTGCAATTTTATAAGCTTAAGTGTCAAACGAAAATATTTATGCTTACGAATATTTCTTAAAATTAGCAAAATTTAAGTATTTTCTTCCGGTTTTTTGTGTGAAACAGACTGACATTTAAGTTCAAGATAATAACCTTTACTGTTTAAAGTGAAAATATTTATTGTGAAATAGCATGAATTAGTGTTGAAAAAGTACAATTTTGAACTAAAATCGTGATTTTTGAATTACTGGATGATCCAGCGAAATTTTTGTTCTAATCTGCTTTATTTAAGGTAAGCTTTCAAAGAAATCTAAAATTAACATAAAATTCCGAGGGTCGCGAAGTCGACCAGAACCCGGTCCTGGATTTTTCCAATTCTAAATAATGTCAGCTATTTGCCAGACACCAATACACACTTCCACCAAAAAATTAGAAAAATCGACCTAAGCAATCATTGAAAATATATGACTGAGCATTGTTTTGGTGAAGATCCATAATTCACCCTGTATATTAATAATCAAAACAAGAACACATTTTCAATGGCCATTTAATAATCCTCTAAGGTGCCTCTACTTATGGTAGAAGTATGTTCAGTTCCTCGTGACTCATAAGTATAGTAGATAAAATGAAATAGTACCTACCAACCGACAATCTCATTTGAAATTGTTAATTTTTTTAGCTCTTGAAAATTTAGTATTACAAGCACATATCCACGAAAATTCCAAATCTATAAACTTACCAAAAATTGCCGAAACACTCCTAATCTCATCAAGACCATAATTGGAAATTGAACATTCAAACAAAAGTCTTCAACAGTTTATTAACTTTATTCCACTACGATTTTTACAAAATAATACCGCACGTCAGCACGAAAGTATATTTTCATTTTATTTACTCATTCTTAAATTTTTTCCGAATATTAACGTCCGACGAACTCCCATCGATCTAACCGAACTGATCATAAGGTTAAATTTTAAAATCTACATGAGGTACATCAACTAAATAAAAACAAGTGCTTTGTCATGTTTCGCTTTTTTAGGATGTTTTGTTTCTAGAAGTTTTTACTTGATACGTTGAATCAGTAAAAAACCAATTTGTGCATTGTGAGATCGGTATATCGGTATACTATTTAATAAATAAAAATGTTTGGAAATATTTGAAATTAATTTAATAAAAATGAATAATTCGACTAAGAATTTTTTTTTGTTGAAGTTAAATAGAAATATAAATTGTCCCATATTTTATTATTTACAGTCATCGTAAAAATCTGTTGTGATTGGATATGCTGCCATCATAGGCGTATGATAAAATTTTTGAAAAGCGGTTCATTTTTGTGTGAAAATTTTCATTTACCATGGGAGTACCATACAATTTATGAAAAGGAAACATTAATTTGCAAAAATTTCTTTTCACCATGGAAGTGAGATAAAGTTTCTGTAAGGGAATCATTGATTTGTGAAAATTTCCATTTACCATGGGCACACCATAAAAATTTCCAAGGGGGTTAATTTATTTGAACAAATCTCCTCCCATCAAGGCGTATAATGTAAATTTTGGAAGGGGTTCATTTTTGGGTGAAAATTTTCATTCACAATGGAAGTACCATACAATTTTTTAAATTAAACATTTATTTGCAAAAATGTCTATCTACAATGGCCGTGAGATGAAGTTTCTGTATGGGAATAATTGATTTGTGAAAATACCTATATACCATGGGCATACAATAAAATTTTTAAAGGGGGTTACTTTATTTGGACAAATTTCCTCCCATCATAAGCGTATGATAAAATTATTGAGAAAGGCTAGTTTTTTTTTAGAAAATCCCCATTTACCATAAAGTGCGATAAAATTTTAAAAAGGAATTAAATTGTGAAAATCCTATTTTTTCGAGAGGATTACTATATTATTTGAAACGGTATACACAGTATAAACAGTATACATATAGATGAAATTAATTTGAAGTAAAAAGTATTACATTAGATTTTTATTTCTTCGTTTATTATTATTGATTGCAATGAAATAATAAAGTTGTTTTTGATACTTATGAAAATACAGTACAGTTCAATAATAAAACTCAATACTTTGAAATTTGAAAGGGTGGCGCTGTTGTTACCTATTATATATTTAAAATAATAAGGCAAGATAAATTGCAACGGTGACTCAATGTGGAGAGCACCTCAGGTGTGAATTCGGAGACCAAACTAATATCAATTCAGGGAGTAGTCTTACCGGTTCGCGGGTAATCCTACTTTATTTAAGTTATTGAAGTTATATTGAAGTTGATGAGATAATAGATGAAGTTAAAAAACTAAATGAAAACAATAAGTTAATAAATCAAGTTAAGGAATGTAATTAAAGTTAATCAAGAAAGGTAAGTGGGCGCCACCCTGAATAATATTGGTCGACTTGTTTTTCACCTCACAACTCTCTATCAACAAACCTGGAAATGTTGGAAGGGAAGGAATATGAACAACGTTGTTAAATTTACAAGTTGTATAATGACTTTAAAACTAATATCACAGTAAAATAAAAAAAAATTGTTGAAGCACGTTGTTTTACTTTGTTTTACTTCCCTTAATTTCTTCGGACAGGTCCTACGTGTCTGAGATGTCTCTACCTCATAGAAACTACTTCGTCCGGTAAATTGGCAGATACAAAGTATCAGGTACAAAGTCTCAGGTACAAAGTCGCAGGTACTAAGCGCATTCACATTGAATGCACTTTAGGAAAAGAAGAGTTTGAGGTAAATATCTCACAATAAATTAAAAATTAACCTTATTGGTTCATGGTTCACAGGAGTGTGATGCCTTTTGGCCGAAATATTATTTATTAATTATTTAAATTATCATTATGGTATTATTATGATTAAAAGACATAAATTCCCTTGAAGCTAACGTCGATATAGCATGAATCGTTTACATATATAAAAACAGAAAGGTCTCACGTAGGATGTCAAGTTCAGAGTCCGAAGTAAATATAAACAGAAATTGTTTATGTTTACGAAACGGTGAACTTGACTCGTCGTATAAATATATTAAACGAAAGTACTTTAAT
>CAJUYG010003041.1:24711-39486 GCA_910591675.1 Galerucella calmariensis
CTTCTAATGCACCAAGTATCCATAGTAGGATACACACATTACAGGAGAAAGAAAGCTTATTCTTACTACTCGCTATTAAATTGAACTATGCGATGAGCAATCGACATACGTTGTATATCCCTTTCCTATTCACATGCTCCGCTTCGAGAAATAATTTACATATTAATAGTGTGTTCTTAATTTCTATCTCTATAGAAGAGAAGAATTGAAATATTTGACCAATATCAGTGTATACTGATCCTCGCCAACGGAGATTATCCGTCGCACATTAAATGTGAAAATTTGCCTTTCACCGGTGATCGGTGCTACAGGTTCTCGACGAGAATCACATGTTGGTAGGAAAAAGGACTGGCTACTCGCCGTCCGGTAGATATTTAAATATTCCAATGATAGTGGCCAAATATAACGTTACACTGTATCATCCTAACTAAAATGTTTACAAAGAGGCAAATAAGTTCAAAAATCTACATTTAATTTCAGTGGCGTTAGGGAGCGTTCAAGTATTACGTAACGCAATTTTTGAAGATTTTTGACCCCCCCTCCTCCCCTTGTAACGCACCGTAACGTTTTTCTGTACTCCCCCTCCCACTCTCTAAACGTTACGTAACACTCAAGTGACCATTTTTACCCTAAAGTCGCAAAAAAGTATGTTACAGATTTTATCCTTGGTATAGTTTTAATTGCCTTAACGGTAATAATACTAAATAAAACAAGAGATTTTTAATCCGCAACACCTGCGTATTTTGTTTATTTTTTATAAATTTTTGACTTTACACACAATTCTTTTCATCCTTCATTCTCCTATTTTATCTTTTTTCACTAATAAACTCTTAAAATAAAATAACATTTTTTATTTTAATCTTTGACAATGCAATTATAAATGGAGACCCAACTGAAATTAAACATTTTACACGAAATAAAATTTTTTAGTTTTTCTTTAGCCGTTTTCCAAATTGCGTTGGCATTTTTCTGACACAGTTGCGCTGGCAAGTCAGCATGAGAGCCTTTATAGGCCAAGAGCAGCTGATGATACAAATCTCCCTCTTTTGAGGACATTACAGTATGAACACTATGAGCTCACTTTAATAACACCGACTATAGCAATGTGCTTCTGCAGAAACACTAACGAATACTGACAATGAGAACAACAATAAATGACGTACAATACAATCTAGGGATTCCCCGTGAAATATAAACAAAAGGGTTTGCCAACTTGCGAGAACAAATCAAAAATGACGACCAGACTAATACAATCAAGGAATTCCCCGTAAAACGTGAATGAAAAGGGTTGTCAATTTTGGAGTTTTAATTCCCTAATTTTTTATTTAAGAAAAAACAATGTTACGTAACGTGTAGAAAGAAAGACCCCCTCCACCCCTGTAACGCATCGTAACGTTTTACGAGACCCCCCTTCCCCCAAATTGCGTTACGTATTACTTGAACACTCCCTTACATACTTTGTTCAAAAAAAGTTAGGGGCCAAAAAGCTAAAGTCTCTGAAAAACAGTAATAAATAAAAATAAATGAACGTCACTACTCCCAGTTTATGGGTTATCGTATAGAAAAACCGCGTGACCTTGTTAATTAGTCACTAGCGCCCATGGTGGCGAAAATGTTAAAATAATTGTCTTAAAAATGTTTGGCGTAGTGGAGCCCTACCGATACAGTGTGGAATTTGTGTTTTCAAAGGCGCATTTTTTTCAAAGAATATTATATAGGGTGTGGGAGCTGTTCCAAAGAAAATTTCAGAATTCTAAAAATTGGAAAAACCTCAGCTCTACCTACACAAAGCGATCGTTTCGCAGATTCTTACTATGCCTGTAGAAAATGGTGGCTATCTACTATCGGTAGAAGAACTTATAGGCTGGAACTCCTTTGCGGTGACAGAGTCAAGTATTGAAATCCAATTTCAAATAGAAATAAAGATAACAAGACAACTATTTCATAGGTAAGCCTATTGTCCTCTGTGGGCTTTATACCTGAGACCCTTCTGACTCTTCACTGCTTTGATTTACTTTCAAAAGTAGGAGGAAGGAGAGCTTTACGGACCGGGCTTCGCAGGTTAGTGGTGAGTTATTATAGTAATGACTGTACTTGAAACCATGTTTTTCAAACTCTCTTCCATTATTACCTGGCCAATTTTCTTCAAATTTATAGGGTCCACTCAGTACATCTTGGCGCATCGAGTGGACTATTATCATCCCAAAATTTCGAAATCTGTCAAAAATCCAATTTTCAAAATTTTTTGATTGTGGTCAACTTGGTGTATATAGGTAAACAGATTAAAACCCTAGAGGAAATTGCGGGGTCCATTTTTTGGGGTATGTGTTTCCACACCACTATAACTTTAATTCCACTGAATATTTTCAGCTGAAAATTCAACTGTATACTCTTAAAATATGTATAAAGAAGTGGTGGAAAGGTCAAAGTTCTCTTCATAGGTCTTCACAGAAGAAACCAAAAAAATGCTCAAAAATCAGGGCGTCAAATCAAGGGAACCCTTTACTCGTATTTTATATTCTGTTCTGTAATGTAAGTATAGTATAGCAACAAACCTTAACAAGACAAGAAGGATTACTCTAAGCTCCTTCCCTCGTTATGCCTATCTCGCTCGAATATCGGATGATACTGTGTATAGAGCACCGTAAGTCTCCTACGCGCGATATGCATAAACAGGCTGTCCGTCGTAGGGATATGTAAAGAAATATACCAGTTGTCTTTTTGAGTGAGCGAATTTTCCTTTAGAAATAAAATAAACATTTACGTACTTAGTGTTTGGTGTTTGGTTCTGCAAACAGAATGATGGAAAGGTAACATACGTGGAAAAATGTATAAACAATACTATGCACTTTATAAATGGCTGGAAAATTACTATTACCTCTGCTCTGTCTTTATGGGAAACCTTAAAATGCAGGAATTATTCATTTCTTTTAACAAGGAACCTTAATCAGGATTGCATTGAAAATTTTTTTGGTCTGGTAAGAAATTGTTGCGATAACTCGAGAAATCCAACCCCAATTCAATTTTGTAGGGCATTCAAGAAAATATTTTCTCTAAAATATTTCAATGAGGTTGAAGGTGACAATTGTATTAAAGATATTGATACAGTTTTGTTCAATGTAACTCCTGATATGCTAAAAAAATATAAAAATATCGATGTACCTATATTGACAAATAATAGCTCTTTAACAGTTTTCACATGCGACTATAGAAATCTTTCAAGTACGGATGGCAATGCTATAGTTTACATTTATGGCTATCTATTAAGGAAATGTTTGCTGCAACACTCTTGTAGTGCTTGCACAAAGTATAATGATGAAAAGACATTACCAAAAGAAGCGGCTATATTTTTAGAGCATAAAGCATATTCGACTTCTAAAAACTATGGAGGTCTGAATGTACCTCCTAGTAATATTGTAGAATATGTTAAACAACTAGAAATAATCTTTGTTGAAAATTTTGATGAAATTAGTTGTGACGAGAACGTTGGAGCGACCGACCATTAGAAAATTATACATATGAACATTTACTGTTTACACATCCTTGTAAAAAGTTTCCTCATAAATATTTTTAAAACCTATATATTAGGCTGCGGATTTATTTTACAATTAAATTTGCGAACCAGGATATAAAAAATAGATATTCTTCGAATCAATCAATGGAACCTAACATAAAATTAAATATCTTAAAACATCTTTGAAAACCGGCTTTTTCAATATGAAAGACTTTCAAAATTCATAGATTTTAACTCATTTGGTTAAACGCCTTTGGTTTTGGATGGTTCGTGTATCGATTCTCACAATTTTCGAATCGCGATAATTATTTTTCCCAGTACCCGTATTTTACTGTTAGGTAAGTTGGTACTCTTTGATGGTCTCGGATTTGAAACAACCTGTAATGACCTGTTTACATTTTTTATTAGAATACCTATTTAAGTTGGCATTTGCAAACATTTTATTGTTAATTTTTATACCTACTAGTCTCATCTGTAGCTTACTACATTATTACTTTTTTATGTAACTTCCATTTTCCCTTCAATTTTGCTACCAGTTCTGTTTATAATTATGTTTAGATTCACCAATCAAATATCCTGACGATATTCCCTTTTTTATTTTAATTCCCACTAAGCGGAATAGGTTACAATAACAATTATTGCTAGATGTTTTTAAATCACCCTGGTAAGTTAACGTTTAATCGTTTTAATCGCTAACGGTTTGCATGAACCTCGTATAAGCACGAGCACACGGCTCCATGTATTTGTCGAAATCGTCGGCGCGCTTGTGTAAGCTGGACATGAAAGTTCCGACGGAGAGTGACCCTTCTTGTCTTGTCAATGTTCGTTGAGTATAGTCAGTATTTTTAATTTTTTAATTTTGTTTCATCTTCAAATTTTATCTATTTTCAAATTATGTCGCTTTGTCCATCAAATTGTAAAACTTTTCATGACGTTTCTGTGTTATTATTGTAAACAACAGCCTCCAGCGGTGAAGTAGAAAACTTGAAAATAATTCTCAGCAGTTTTTAATATGCGAGTCTGTAATACAATTTTTTTCTCCAAGCTGTACGATAAATAGTTTCTGAGTTACAAACACCCGTTACATCCTACGCCATCAAAAAGGCTATTTTGTCTACCGGTAATCTATAATAAATCCTACAGTTCCCGTAAACGTAAAATTTCGTTGAGAAGCAACTTAAGCGTTAATCAACAGCAGGTGGTAGTTCAAAATTTCGCAATTAGAATTTGTAAATTAGCGCCATCCATTATTCTTTATAGGACATTAAAAACTACTCCTTCGAACATGTGTTTAGTAGAATAATGAGTCACGAAATGAAATTTATCGCTTAACTAATAACGATGTGATCATTTTGAATTCTAAAAGGCATCAAACGCACCTCTCGGACTCATTCAATGTGATGTAAGTTGACACTGAAGAGGTTCCTTGAAATAGTGAAATTGCTCTTGTGATACTGAAATTACACACCGCCTCAAAACGATTATTCGAATGGAAAATAGAAGATCATTACCCCTGATTTAAGATAATTTCATTTCAATTTCAAAGTGGGTTTTTACATGCGATCAGATTCGAATAACTATTTGAAGAAACTGTATTTAATTGTTGGAGAAATGATCATGTAGTTCATTTAAAAGTTGTTTTTTTTCTTCCTATATTGTTAACTATGCATTTTGACACTGTTTTGAAGGAAGTAAGTAACAATTTTTAAAAGATTATCGATTGCCCTTGGCGACAGATTGTAAGTCCTTTTTCCTGGGGGGATTTTAGGATATCTGCAGGCTTTAACTCAGGTAAAGTCCCACTTCTTTACTGTAGTCTACTATAGGTATTGTGCCCTAGGATTCTGAATTGCGCAGCTATGTGGATGGAGGCTTCTTCTTCAATGCTAAAGAATCTACATTCTTCTTCCATCACTATTTTGAGTTTTTTTATGTGCCAATTCAGGCGACAATATCACCTGATTCCTGTTGAAACTCTTAGTGCAGTTTAACCAATAGTCAAAACTTTTTTTTCCGGCTTTGCCTATTTCTCCCAATAATTCATTGGAGCAGTAGGTATAGATCACGCCAAGTAGAATTCTATTTTTCTGGTGTCACGTTGCCTAGCAACGATAAGTAGGTATTTGCCTTCTGGCAAGAATTAGGTATCATGACGCTTCTAATCAGGTACCCCCTTCCGTCTCAGATCGCTTTCCTTCTCGCTTGAAAGCGACACCCGCATAAATATCGACACTTGTCGTTAATATATTACTATTGCTATCTATTCCACACGTAAAACAAAGACGCGTACAAACAGCTTTAGTAATCCATTTCAATTTCTAACCTAAAATCATAAAGAACATTTCAGATATAGAATTGGTCAGAGATTTTATGAAGTGAAGAACTTAATTATTTTTCTCCACGACTATAGTCTGTACAGAAAGTACGAGGAGTAATAAACCCTAATTAAGTATGCACAACCTTTACAGGGAGCACCATGAAATTTTTGATAACTTACTTTAAATTACATTTCTTCCGTAAATCTGAAAACCAGGTAGATCGACCCCGTATTTGTTTCAGTTGTAGCAAAATTTAGGGTTTCTTCATTGTTAAAGGATTAGCAGATAAGCAATAACGCAATGCAGTGGTGTGTATTTTGGGAAAAAAATACGTTTTAAATTATAATATAATAAAAAATGAAAAGAAATAATTATTGGAATACATTTATTACTTACATTTTATTCTATATCCGACTCGGAAGAGGAAGAATCGTTGTTGACATTAATAATAATAGGGTCGATTAAATCATCACAAATATTGTCAATTTTCAACATATTTGCCTCTACTTTGATAACATGCTCGATACAGTTTGTCCAATTTTCCTTACTAACATGACTTACAGCACTCTCAAACAATTTCACAACATCGTTTATTTTAAAAGTAGTATTTTTTTTCCAACTTCCCCCTTTACCTGAGCCCATTTTAATTCTATGGGATTAAGTTCACAATGATAAGGGGGAAGTCGAAGAACTGATATACCACGAGAAGAAGCCATTTCTTCTACAATGTAGGTTTTGTATTTAATCTTGTTCATTTTTGCAATTCTGTAAAGTTCTTTCCTTAGTGGATCTTTTCGGAAACTTAATATTTTTCGAAATAAGCCACTCCAAAAGCTCTACGCCAACGACTTGTGGGCAATGCTTCTCGTAACTGTGAATGGTAACTTGCGTTGTCCATAACAATAATAGCCCCTTTTGGAATCAGATCCAACATTTGAACAAACCATTCCTCGAAGACATCCCCATTCATATCTTCGTGATAGTCCCCCGTGCGTTTTGAAATAAAAGTTAATAATCCACCATCAACAAAAACCTTCAGAACTTCCAACATGGACAATGATAAGTCTTTTTCCTTTTCCAGATGGTGGCTGCAAACCTAACGACAAACCTTCCACGAATGCCTGCCTTCCGCTTTTAATGTTTTCATCTTGCCAAGATTTGGAAACTGTATATCCAGCATTTATACACACATATATACAAAAATATATAAAATAATTATTGTTACAGATTGGTTTGTTTTCTATTATGAATAAACTGTGTTGCCTTTCTTTATCAAACTTACTAAAATTTATGACTATACTTTCTCCACGACTAAAAAGGAAAAACTTCCAGTGAGGATCGAACCTCGATCGTCCGCGCCATAGTCAACCACCACTAGGCTAGAGCTAGAGCTAGAGCATATTTTAATATTTATAAAAGTGTAGAGAGTAAATATATATACGTAACTCATATTTTCAATCGGAACCCTTACATTTATAAATGAAATTAATTCCGGGAGGCGTACATATTCACTATCGCTACTGTTGTCCATTTTTTTTTCTTATAATATGTAAAATTATGATTTTAAAATTATTTTGACGTTTCAAACGATGCGCTGTCAGAAGCGATTTGCGTTCTTAGATATTTGACGTTTTAAGGGGACAATTTGATTTATTCATATTAATTTATTTTAGCGTTAATTCTGATAATAATAAAATGTGATTGGCTAACGAGAGTGAATTCTTTTCATTATTCACTGGTGTGAAGAATTTATATCATCATGCAGCTAAATATGTAAAAATAATGTGTGCGTTATTATTTAGTCGTGGAGAAATGATATTTATGCCTTATAAAACGAGTATAATAAAAAATAATCCAATAAATCCAAGCGTATACGGTGGGCCACCCTGTATGTTTTAACGGTTTTAATTGGCTTTTGAAATTTTTTTCACAATTTAGATTCAATTTATATTTTAGTATCTAAATTTTACCGTCTATGGATCTGTTACTTTTATTACTGAATCCTTGCTAGATGCCAAGTCAACGGAATACTGTGAAACTTTCTTCAAGTGAAACACACAAAATATATGTTTTGATATAATTAAAAAAACTATATTTTGTGGAATTTTGAATTATTAACAAAAAACTAAATGTTATCTTGTTATAATTTTAATATTTTCAAACCTGTTGATTGGACTATAAGTAAACGCCACTAGTTTTATTTTTTTGAAAACAATAGGTTGAACCGGTCCTGGATGTAATCTTATATGCGTTTCAAGAGTTGAACTTTATATAAATATTCATAACGCGATGTTAGGCGTCAATTTAACACTAAATAGATGAAATAATTCTCGCCACAAGTATTGATTACGTTTAAATATAGTAATTAAGAGGTAAATAAATATCAAACTTGATTAATATCGACATACACAGTCTAAGATTTTTACGTTAGAGTACAGGAAAGAAACAACCGAGATATGAATAATAATTTAAGGATTTCTTTGTTTTCCTTCACACATTTAAAACAGTAAATTCAACAAGTATTCAAGTCCTGTCAGGGAGATGAATAGTGGGCTAATTAATTCGGAAATAATGGCAATGAATTTTAGTTAAGGGGTGTGTGTCGAATCCAATAATACAATTTGGTGTGTGTGTGTGAGGTTTTTTTGATAGTGTGGAGCTTAGGTGGGTCACCCCCTAGTGGGGGGACAAAAACAACAAAATAGACCAGCCTTTTGGAAAAATTGCTGGTCTTTGGAAAATTCCCTTTTAGTTTTTAATGAGATGTACCTCTTTCGAGATATTGGGCATGGAGAATTTTTATTTTTACCCAAAAAATCCTCATTCTTGAGCGATTTTTGGAACTTTAGTTCTTTACATCAGGTTATGTTTGAGCGACCGGGGGTCGCGACGCAAAATATCTGACCGTTACGTTATGTTACGCTGCTTCGTTATGTGGCTTGCTTGCGTGCATGTGCTCTCTTCTGAGTCTCTCTCTCGTTTACGAAGCAGCGATTCATATGCTTCGGCCGGGAATCGAACCTGGGCCGCCCTCGTGGAAGGCGAGCATTCTACCACTGAACCACCGATGCTATATTAAAATTCTATGCATAGCTGGTATTCCCAAGCTTTGTTTTTCTCGCTTGTGACAACTTGCAAGTTCTTCCGAAGAACGTTTTAATTGGGCTACTCAAATGCGTACTCTATTTGACCTTGCGGGAGGTTGGAATATTTGGGAAAACCTAGATCCGAAGTCACTAAGAAATAATCGAAAGACCATTTTTGCAAATTTATACCATAAAGTAAACTGTATGGATCTTTGTTTGACACAGCGGTGCTCTTTTATGAACTTATACACTAGCTTGAATATTACTGCCCAAGTAGAACAATACCTGTTACTTAAGTCCAATATATTCAGTAATGAAGCCAAAAGTCAATTGTTTTGACAATCTTAAAGCACTAATTTCGACTCTGAATAACTTAAGTTATGAATCTGCCAAGATAATTACCGGATATATATGGAATATTTTAAAATTACGTTCTTTTATTTTGAATGAATAATTTTATGTTATTTTTTATTTTATTATTCTTGGAAAATATTGACATTTTTGTAACCCCAAACCCTTGAGAAGCAATAAATGTATTATTATTATTATCATCATATTATTCATCGATTGCTACAAACGACACAAAGGACCCCGCGCTTTTCTTATGACAAAGTGGCGTTCCGTCAAATGTTATAAATTTTGGATGTGATGTTGTACCCGACTTCCTGACCAAAAGTGTCCATGGGACCAATTCAATCCTTTGACTAGTTTCCGATATACAGGGTATTAAAGTTGAAAAATCCTTGTTTTCCTTGACCACGTAATTTTATTATTAACAAATAAATATGCATTTTTAATTGATGGTACCATTAATATGTTCTAGTTTATCGTAAACTTACACATAAATAGTCCAAAATGTTAAAATATCCAGGGCTGGACTCAATAATAAGAGGACGATTTTTTGGAATTCTAAGAAATTCTTATATTGAATGAAAACAAGATCAGAAATAAAAAGTAACTTCATATTCAATGCTCTGGCATCAAATATACTAGTTCTAGAGGTATTCCATACAGTGTGATGTTTAGGATGTTTAAAACGTATTGGTTACCTAAATATCAGTACTTTTCTTGAAATACAGGGTGATTTGCACATACATCTTGTTATTAAACCGACAAAAATTAGAGAAAATACACTTTTTCTGAATAACCCTGTATTTTATAATTAGATCCGTCAAAATGTTTAATTTATCTTGTTTTGTAATAAGCTTGAAATAGTAAATGAGCTGAAAAGATTTTATAATCTTACTATGACCAGTTTTTCAGAAACAGGGTCCCGAGGGTAGGGTACTCAGCAGAATAGGGATAGTGAACGAAATTATAATCACATTTTTATTTATGGATACCTACCCAAGTGTACCGAACCATTGATAGAAAGATGAATAAATTACAAGTATTTAATCATCCTGTAGGCATGTACTACAGTAAATTAATAATAATGAAAGTTTCTTTGAAAAAAAATGAGAAAAATGGAAAGGAGAATAGCCTGGAGGATAGGGAAATATTCTCTATGGCCTACAGTTTTGGCATTTTTGTTTAATGGTCTAGTTTTGATATGTCTGTTTGGTATATTTGTTATTTCGTTCCCAGTGTCTAATTTTTATTTTATTTGTTCCTTTCTGGATGGATAGACGAGCCATAAACTTTTCCAATGAGGAAATTGAATCTCTTCTCTCATTAGTGTAGTTCTGTTTCGTTCCACAAAGTGAAATGGACCAGCCGATTCCTAAATATCCTTTGTCGCCGAGTGCCTTCAACAATATTCATAGCATCTTCTTCATCGTCGGTTGTAAGTTCCTCAAAAATATCTTGGATATCGTTTGTTAACATTGCAAAATTCAAAGAAAACAAAGTAAAATCAATCAAAATATTCACAATATAATTAATTAGGATTATAAATGCCAAATTGTTGACAGAACCGACAGAACAGAGCAATTATCAAATCATGAAAACCTGGGTTTTCCATAAAGTTATCGTTAAACGATACCTCTTCCACCCTCAGGACCCTTTTTCTGAAAAACTGGTCATAGTAAGATTATGAAATCTTTTCAGCTCATTTACTATTCCAAGCTTATTACAAAACAAAATAAATTAAACATTTTGACGGATCTAATTATAAAATACAGGGTGATTCAGAAAAAGTGTATTTTCTCTAATTTTTGTCGGTTTAATAACAAGATGTATGTGCAAATCACCCTGTATTTTAAGAAAAGTACTAATATCAAGGTAACCAATATGTTTTAAACATCAAAAACTAATTTAAAAATACATGGTGTAACTTATTTATTTCATAATAGATAATATTTAGATAATATTTTCATTTTAACCTCGATCTTGCAAATCACTCTTAGACTCCAGCGCAGAAAAGTGTTCGCTGTATTTGTGGACTTCAAAAGAGCATTCGACAGTATTAATCATAAACTTCTTTGGTTGAAACTTTATAAATTTGGGATTAGTTCTAAACACATTCGAATTCTAAAACAGATATACGATAACGCAACATTCTCAATCAAGCAACAAAACTCATACAGTAAAAAATACAACATCTCGGAAGGTGTCTTGCAGGGAGAATCACTTAGTCCCCTAATTTTTTCTATTTCCATATCTGACATTGAAGATTATTTTCGTACAAAAAATCTGAATGGACTTACTATTGACGGCAACAAAGACGTATTAATGCTTCAATACGCAGATGATATAGTTATTCTTGGCGACTCTCCAATCGATATAGAGCGAAAACTAAAGGTACTCGAGTCTTATTGCTTTGAAAATTTTTTGACAATTCCAAAAACCAATCAAATTTCCTCATTTTATATCATATGAACAATCTCAGCCAATCATGTCAACATTACACTGAAAACAGACCATGGGCAATTTTCACGTTACGTTGCTATGGATACATATTGATTTATGCCGATTTTGAAGTTTCGAATTTTTAATATTTCGAAATGTCACGATTTAGTTGTTATACTGAAACAAAAAATTTTCTATCCGAATAACCCTCGGACATTGATGAATGCTCAAAAATTTTATGACAACTTTCTCAAGCTTGTTGCTTTTGGGCAACAGACCTCCGCCTACGGCGTCGGTCTGTTTCCAAGCAACAAGCTTTCGAAATCTGTCATAAAATTTTTTCGAACAATTATCAATGTCCTTGGGTTATTACTACTGATAACAAACTTGCAGTCAATACCGATAAAACCAAAGTAATGATATTCGCAAAAAGTGGCCATGTACACAATAACAACAAAAAATTTCATTATAGTGGATATTGTCTGGAAACAGTAAAGCAGTTTACCTACTTGGGTGTTGATTTCTCCTCCACAGCCTTATTTTGCACCATGGCTAAGAATTCTCAAATCAAAGCTAATCGGGCTATTGGAGCAGTAATGGATATAATGTGTCGGTCAAAAATGAATACTTGGGAATCACGGATCAATTTATACAATTCAATTATTTTATCTTCTCTTTCCTTTGGAATTGGTATATGGGGTCTACGTTACACTGATATTATAGAGCGCGTACAGGTAAACTTTTTCAAAAAACTTCTAAGTCTGTCAAAGAATACCCCAGATTATATTGTACGCTTGGAAACATGTTCCGATCATTTGTCAATGGTTGTTTTCAAACATGCCTTACTTTGGATGAACAAACTGAAAGAAATGGACTCTTCAAGACTTTCAAAAATTTGCTTCAATCGACTTGCTCAGTTAGAATCTAATAATAATTCAAAGTATAATTGGGTGACGCAACTTAAAGAATTGTTTATTTATGCGCAATGTGAGTGCCTATGGGAAAATTATTTAAGTACAAATGTACGCAATTTAGATAGACTTATTCTAGACAAATTGCGAAAACGCCTGCTTGATAGTGACATGAACAAAAAGGTTGCTTCCAGTTACTCTTTACTATACTCACACTTACTAGTTGGTGAGAATAACAGTTATTTGCAAATACCCGCTCACATCTATATAACCAGAATAATAGCGCAACTTAGAACGTGTAGTAAAACATTTTTAAAATTGTCTTTTAAAGGAAATTTTTATATAATCAACAGCACTGATAATTGCACTGTCTGTAATATGGATTCCCTGGAGTCATTACATCATATGCTTTTTGAATGTCCCATTTACAGCCCTCTAAGAAAAAATAGTTTTTTCCACAATGTTCATAATATTGATGACTTAGTACACTACCTTAACACTAATAATACACAAAATAGATTTTTTAAACTTACTGAATTAGCTCATAGCATTATTAGTATCATAAGGCTGCGAGCATTTGCACATGGTGAATGATTGACATTACTATCAAGTACACAGATATTTTATACTTTTATTTTTGTATTAACTATGTCTATGTCGTAATGTATCTCTAATTATGTTAATTCTTTACTTTATATTTTGTACCGAACCCTTGTGAAAAGATTTATCTTAGACACAATAAAACTATCTATCTATCTATCTATTTATTTTATAAAGAAAAAAACGAATTTCAGGTTGCATTAAGAATCACCCTGTATGGAATACCTCTAGAATTAGTATATTTGATGCCAGAACATTGAATATGAAGTGAATTTTTATTTCTCACCCTGTTTTCATTCAATATAAGAATTTCTTAGAATTCCAAAAATTCGTCCTTGTATAATTGAGTCCCACCCTGTATATATGATGACATTTTGAACTATTTATGTGTAAGTTTACGATAAACTTAAACATATTAATGGTACTATCAATTAAAAATGGATATTTATTTATTATCTGTATCTGTATCTGTAGAGTAGGGAGGGTGAGTGTGTAGGCTCACAGCACTTAGGCCACATGTGACCCATTGTACATATTTTAACATTTTGGACTATTTATGTGTAAGTTTACGATAAACTAGAACATATTAATGGTACCATCAATTAAAAATGCATATTTATTTATTAATAATAAAATTACGTGGTCACGAAAAACACGGATTTTTCAACTTTAATACCCTGCATATCGGAAACTAGTCATAGGATTGAATTGGTCCCAAGGACACTTTTGGTCAAGAAGTCGAGTACAACATCATATCCAAAATTTATAACATTTGACGGAACGCCACTTTGTCATAAGAAAAGCGCGGGGTCCTTTGCAAACTATATCAATATACATATATCCGTCAAATTGTCAAAATTATTTCAACAATTTTAGTTTCAGTATTAAAGGATAGTAGTTTACGACTTGCCCAAATTTTGTATCTTTTTCATTTCACATACTGAACGTAAATAATGCATGGAGAAAGAAAAAAAGACTTGGAACATAGCTTAGACTATAAACATTTCATTGACAGAATTTAATCTATTTTATATTATTTACTCCTGACGACTTAAACTACTAGTTTGGAAACAAGCTTTTAATATTTTTCTTGAATTGCACTGGAGATAATTTGCAATAAGTATCCTTTCTCAAAAGAACCACGCACCTTCGCTCAATTATCTTCAAAATTGTTGCATGTTATAGATACTATAGATATTTTCGAAATTAAATGCCTTTCTACCCTTAATAACAGGCTTTTTTGTAATAACGTTTGGAAAAAATCCGAAAATCTCCGTGTCACCTTCCCAAACACATAATCGTCTATTGTTACTGTAAAATTATAGATAAGTGAATCGTCGAAGACATTTTTTTCATTCTAAAGCCTTAGGAGACAATTCACTGATACAGGGAATTTCTTACAAAAGTATTTTGAGAACTGAGAACAGTCAGCCTACTAAAAGAGATTAAAAACAGTTTTTATAAGGAGAACAATTATATTAATAGACACGATAAAAATGTCAAGAATAAAACTGATGTATACAGAGTGAGTTTCAAGTATGGAAGGAAACGGATAA
>CAJUYG010003042.1:0-24606 GCA_910591675.1 Galerucella calmariensis
ACCCGGTTTTCAAATTACCGTAACTCCCGGTTTCTATTTTGTTGCTGACTCTATACACCGTGTCAAGTGAAGAACTGAGCAGCAATAATTTTTTTAAATAATATTTTACCGTCTGAAATCGGAGGTTAAGCTCGTGACCAATTTGTGAGTAGCCCGGTTTCCAAATTACTGTAACTTCCGGTTTCTATTTTGTTGCTGACTCTATACACCGTGTCAAGTAAAGGACTGAGCAGAGACAATTTTTTAAACAATATTTCACCGTCAGAAATCGGAAGTTCTGCTAGCGAGGCCATTATTAACTTTGCCAAAATTAAGAAAAATTTAATTTTTCAAAATTTTTTCTGCAGCAACAAATTGACTTGCATCCAATCTATTATACTTTTATTGATTTTTTTCACGGTAACTTAACGAAAAGCTAGAATTGTTGCCGATTTTTCACGATCGGTTTGAACAAAAAAATCGTTGTTTTGACAACTAAAAAGCAACAAATTTTGGCGTTTTTTTTTTCGATTTCCGATTTTACATTTCCAGTTTTACGAACCTTCTGTATTGGCGAGTTTGTCCCATCAATCCATGGACTTGTGGGCTATTCACTTTTCTGTAACCTCTTTTGTAGCATTCTTCGCAACGCCGCAAAAAAGCTCTGTTCTAACAAATGGCATTGATGAGCCTTTTCGTTACCCTTATCGTCTTTGCGCCATGGAACCTAAGCTACCGTAGCTTTGCTACGATCTCCCAGTTCGTTCAAAGGACTTACACAATCTCATACTAGCTCACAATTGACCTCTGTTTGAACGGAGTGTCTTTAGGGCTGACTCGTTTTCTCTGTAGTAAACCATTCTTTGGTGTCTAATAAATTCTTCTCTGATCTGAGTTGGAAGGCCCACTCAGCACGTCTTTCAAAGTTTCAACATATTTGACAACATGCCCAAAGCATGGCCATAATTCCACGAGCATGGATCTACGAATGGATGATAGAGCCAAGTAATCAAAGAGGATATGCTCTACCGTCTCATCTTTCTGTTCACAGCCACATTATAAGAATATGACTAGTACCCTAGTTCTATACAGGTGTTTGTTTAGTTGAAAATGTACATTTTGTAAAATGTCAGGTCAACGTAAAAAAAAATTGTTGCTGCATAATCAAGATTCCTTGGATAGTTTGCAGTATCTTGTTTCTTTTGCACAGTGGTGAATTGCTGTCATTTCCGCTTGAAAAATTGTGACATACTTCGATATGATTAGGAGAGCTATCCCTACCATCCCTATCACTCCGGCTGCCACGCCCTTCGCTAGCTGGTACAAGTTTTCGAGCATTTTGAGCTGAAAAGTCAGCTTTGCTAAGTTACTGGATTTTTTTTGAGGATCGCAATCCAAGTCTGGAATAATCTTTTTGGTTTTAACCCAAACTACCCCCCAGCAGAAGAAGGTGATGATTTTCAGCAAATTTTAGTTGTTTTGTGTTGCTTATATTAAAAAGTGATTCAAATAAATAATACATGATAAAACATTGTGTAAAACCCATTAATTATTGTTAGTACGAGTAATAATAACACAAATTTACGAAACTTACAGTAGATTTAAAATCGTTTGCCACCGGCCATAAAAATGTCGTGAGAGATGTCACTAGAGAGTCAAAAATGCCATGTTGACGCTGAAAATCACAGTTGTTAGAAAAATAAGTACCTTTTTCCAGATGAAACAGATAAAGCAGGTGTAATGGATATACTACACGGGGAAATTTTGTTGCTGGTGTAATATTTGGAGGTTGCTATGTATATTTCGGGAAAAGAATAGCGTTTGATGCTAAATCCGAGCTTTGTGGAAGATGTTTGATCAAGAAAACATACAACTACAACTAGAGATGTAATATCATAGCTACCTACCAATTCTAGAAATATAAAAAGTAACCAATAGTTCCTCAATAAGCCCAGCGGGTGTTGATTTTTGTTAGTGTCAGATATACAGCGTTGCTAAAAAGTGATGATTATCTTTGAAACGGATAAAGGAGAATCTATCTCTAGGACGACGAATGATACTATATCCTGTATATTTTAAAGCAAATGTCAAATGTTTTATACGTCACCATTTGGCATATTGTTTTTTTTAGATGGCAACCAGGTCGAGTGACGTATCACAAAGAAGCTTATATTTTTCTCTTGTCAAAAATAATAGCAATGTATCATTTTACTCGGAAATTATAAAGGAAATTCAACAAAAATATCAAAATTATACTTTTAAATTATAAAAGAAACATTCATTTGAGTTGCAAATACTTCATTACAATAAGTGCTCAATATGCTGGCCCTTTGTTTGTTGACAATGATCCAATCTCGCTTCGGAGGTACAGATAGAAACGTTTAACATTTTTGAAATGATTTCTATACTCGATTTGAAATTGGTTGATAGTAATAAATCATTTTTAACAGCCGATTTCATAGGCGCACCTACCTGACGTGCCGGTTTGAACCCTATTTACTTAACCGAATAATTTAGTAATCATTATTGTCCTAACAGGTAAAAATAATTATGCCGAGAATTCCGGGAACAATTAATACACAATGTTACTTCAGGTTGTTACGAAAAAGGTAGGTAGGTAGGTAGGTACCTCTACTTATTGGTATAAAACTGTGAGTCATTTTAAGAGCGAACAAACGTAATGCGAGTATTCTAGGACACACATTTGGGTAATTTTTGAAAATGGAGAGTCTTTCAGGATTTATTCCAGTTAAGCGAGCTGCGAAATCAGCGCTAAGCATTAGTGAAAAGATTATTGTGCTTAATGTATTTAATGCACTTAGATATCAAAAAAGTGCAATAAGTATCGATTCTACAGTGGAACTTTGTTCAAAGATGACAGGTATTGGAAAAGCAACCATCTACAGGCTGATGTGGGAAGAAAAGACAGGAACCGTGACGCCACCAAAACCATCTCCAGGAAGGCGAACAATACCGATCGATGAGGACGAAAAGGCCATCATAAGACGAAAGGTGCATTCATTCTATTTCAATAAGGAGATCCCTACTTTGTATAGAGTTTTAGGGGCAGTAAAAGAAGACTTTCCTGCAATCAAGAGAGATAAACTATGGAAAGTTCTAAGAGAAATGAATTTCAGATGGGAAAAACATAGTCGGAAGTCTCATTTGCTCGAAAAAGATGAAATAGTGTGTTGTAGACGTAATTATTTGAGAAAAATAAGACAATTTCGCAATGAAAACAAAACAATTTTCTATTTGGACGAAACATGGCTGAACGAAGGCTACACAGTTGGAAAAATATGGACAGACAAAAATGTGACTTCTCACCGGCAAGCATTTTTAGACGGTCTATCAACAGGAATAAATCCGCCCTCTGGAAAAGGAAAACGATTAATTATAACTCACATCGGTAGCTCCAATGGCTTTTTAGAAGGTGGACTATTATCATTCCAATCAGTTCGTACAGGCGATTACCACGAGGATATGAATGCTGATGTTTTTGAGGAGTATTTCGAACAAATGATAGAGCTGATTCCACCTGGCTCCGTCATTGTGTTAGATAACGCTCCGTATCACTCCAGAAGATTGGAGAAGATGCCTACAACTGCTTGGCGAAAAGCAGAAATTATCGAGTGGCTTGTGGAGAAACAAATACAATTTGAGGACAATATGGTTAAAAACGAGTTGCTATCAATTGTAAACACCCATAAACATCGGTTTCAAAAATATGTTGTTGACGAAATGGCCAAAAAACAAAATATAATAGTGCTTCGGCTCCCCCCCTACCATTGCGAATTAAATCCGATCGAACTGGTATGGGCTCATGTGAAAGGTTATGTGGCTAGAAAAAATACCACTTATAAAATGAGTGATGTTCAAAAACTCTTTGAAGAAGCGCTTCAAGAAGTCAACGCGGGGAAGCGAAGAAATGTAATGACTTACTATAAATTTTATAGAATTTCAAATAGAAACATTTTTCCAAATTTACTTGTTTATTGGTTGCTTTATTGTTATTAGTATTATATTTATTCAAATACAAGGGTAACAAATTATGCCACACATCCGAATGTTCACTAAATTATATAATTATTGTGTTTAATATAAACTTAAACCCACCCGAAAGCACGTGCATGAGTGCAGAACATCACAGGTAGAATCCTACCGCTTATTGTTCGAGCCTCGGGTTAAGCTTTGTATTCGACGCCCTTATCAGATCTATAGGAATGGAAAGTTTAATAAATGCAAAAGGGTCTATACTTTCAATGTATATACTATTTAAAACTTGGCAATTTAGGTGGACCACTTTGTATACGTGTTTGACGGATTTTAATGATTTATTACTATCAACCAATTTCAAATCGAGTATAGACGTATGCGATCCTTTAAATCTTTTGTTGGTCTGTTAACACAAACGCGGTCTTTTAGCTAGTCCCAGAAATAATATCAAGCAGGGTCAGGTCGTGGATATTGGCGGCCACTCAATTGCACCTATCCAATTAATTCATCTCTGGGGGAAAATTGTAATTGAATGTTGCATAGCTAATTTGAAATTAGTAACTGTTTTGACCATTGGTAGCCAAAAGATTATTGACGTTTTGGTGCCTACTATTGCTTTTGTTTAATTTTGAAACTTTAATCCAAGAAAAGCATTTTGTATTAAAATAATATATTGGTAAGCTTCTTTGTGATACTTCACTCGATCTATGTTTGCATTTCAAAAATTTAAGATGGCGCTCGTGCGCTAACCGCCGACGTCAAAAACATTTGACATTTGCTTTAAATTATGCAAAATAACGACTCCTTTATTGTCCTAGATTTTCATAACTTTCCCTTTACTCTTCTCGAAGATAATCCCTTGGTCAAGACTCTTCAGCTACACTGCATAGCGGAAAGCGTATTACACTTCTGAAATGTTTTGTTAGATATTTCTCTTTTTTAATGATTTTTGGAATGAAAGATGTATAAAGCATTAAATATGTTTGGTTGCGATTTTTTTATTAACATTTAACAGTTTAATGAAAACGAAGCATTTTTTCCAGTGTACTTTGCTGCAGTTCAAAATTCAATGAATAAAAGAGTACAATATATTTAACAGCAACCTGTGGACTTCATTGTTTCATTTACTTTTTTTCTCTCCCATTTTCCAGAGATCGATGAAACAATCTGTTACATCCACTGGGATCTTTCTACTTCAATCTTGCTTTTGGCTGTTGAATCTGCGACTGACGGGTCTGATTTTTTGAATTTAATTCCTCAGATCACTCCCCGATCATTATAGAGATTTACAGCGTCTTTTCAGCTGAATTTCAGCTTTAAATGAAGAGAATATTATTCCGATGAATCCCAATTTTCCAAAATATGTTAATCAGTCTTCAAAATTCATTTTTAATCAATATTTCCAATCTAAAAACATACTCACCCAATCTTAATAATTGTGATAATGCTGCTTTTATTGACTACACTGAAATAAGAATTTGCTGGAAGAGCACAAAAGATTTTGATAAACATCGTCACATGCTCTCATTCAGGATAAGTCCATTTTAAAAAAACTGTGGTAGAAGTTGGGAATTTTTTTTCGAAAAATATGTTTTACTGTCTATTTTTGAATTCAAATTGCCAATAACTTGAAAACAAAGCATATCTCAAAAAATTACCAAGATTCAAAAAGTGTTTATTTTTATTTAATTTACCTTAAAAAATGATCAGCGCAACAATTTTTTCATTTTCCGTAATTTTGCAAGTTTTTGGTTAATAACAAATTCTGTATGTTCCTTGTGGCATTACTTATTCTTTTTTCTTATTTTTTGGGAATCAAACCACAATATTATGTTTTTATATTTTCATACCGACGTTTCGGTAGCGTTCCAGCTACCGTTGTCAAGATGAATTAGTATCTCTGGTAAAATGTGAAATAAAATATTTCATTTTATGACATTCCAACGATATGATAGTCTACTAGGAATGGGATCCAGTGAAGTGCACGTTCCAGGAACGGTTTTATTGGGATAACGCTTTTTTCCGCTTATTTTGGAAATGTTGCTAATAAAACGCGTTTGTTGTTACTTTTTTGTGTGTATTATTATTTTTGTTTTCAAAATATGTACAACTCAGTTTTGTGATTTTGTGTACTGAAGTGTGTATCGATTAGCAACTATTCCAATGATAAATCATAAGAAAACCTGGATAAAAACTTATGATGCTATCCTGATAACGCAGATAATTTGAATTTGATGCCCTCTTCTCAAGCATGTTTGCAAATACCTGACTTAAAGAACTCCCTATCTTTGATATATTTTGTATGTTCAGTTATTCGGACTTTCAATGGTCTAGATGTTTCACCTAAATAGAATTTGTCGCATTCACAAGATATCTGATATATGCAGTTTTTAGAAGATTGTTCTTCATTTTTTGGTTTCGTTTTTGTTAGTATAGATCTCAACGTATTGTGATTTAAAGCTAGTTCGAATATTGAATTGATTACCAATTTTCTTAATTCTTTCTGATAAACTTTTACCATACGGTATTGTGAAGTTTTAAAAAATTATGTTGGCTGAATTATTAATATTGTTATTATTATTATAAGGACAATGAGCCCTTCGCTATATTCCTAATTTCTGCCGGGTAATTATTGTTATTCTAAACATTTTTCAGTGAAGTTTTCTCCTTTGTCAATTGATTATCATTAGAGCAAATGATTCTGGCCTTATCGTATAAAGATTTTACTATCCCTTTATTTGTGGTTTGATTCCCAAAAAATAAGAGAAAAGAGTAACAAATTACTGACCATCGGGACGAAAGAGTGTTACCGAGGTTTTTTTGTTCCTAATAACATAATAATTCAACGATCACAATTGGTTTATTCCTTGCATTTTTTAGTGGTCGGTCAACTCATGTTTTTGTGCATCTTTTTAGGGGAGTACCGCTCGCCTAATTCGCATGGATGGAAATTCAAGATTCAAGCATATTTTATTCAGGTACTCCGAATTATGAAAGACACAATTTGTAGAACTGAGAAGAGTTTTAGGAGGTGATCCTCAGGATAAATAAAACGAAATACTGAATTCTTGTGCTAGTTTGCCAGATTAATTTATATGCATAAAAAAGGGGAATTTGCAATGCTTCCAGCATTCGATTCGTCCTATATACAGGGTGTCCCACGACGATCAAGACAAGTAATATATCAGAATTGGGCAGTAGTAGATAATTATTATTTTGGGGGTGTAAATTAGAGCAAATGTTGCATCTTTTCGTGTTATTGTGTTACCCAATGAGGTATTTGTTTTCGGTCACGTGACGTCGCGTTCAAAATTATTAATGGGACAGCCTGTATATTTGTGCCTTTCTGTGCTCCTCCCGATAAAACAATTCCAACTAACTAGCACACTTGTGGCCTAAAGTGATTAATTCCAGAGCTGCAGGTACTAAAAGGATTGTAAGTTAAAAAATTCATAATTGAATCCACTGTAATTTTCGGCAATCTTACATTCGTTCGTAATGATTAAGACAAACCAATATTATCATTTTTAATAATAATTCAAATTAAATGTCACAAAAAAAATAACAATCTTAAAAAAGATGTTCAAGTTGATGCCCATCTTCGTAAATGCATTTCTCAAATCTTTTCAAATCGTCTAAATCTGTAGACGGAGTTGCATCTGTATCTGTATCTGTAGAGTAGGGAGGGGGAGTGTGTAGGCTCACAGCACTTAGATCACATGTGACCCATTGTACATTCCTTCTCAGGAAGGTGGACAGGTCACTAGGAGACATCTCCTTTATATCGGCAGGTGTAGGCCAAGACTCACCGAACACACACTCTCTTATTGACGATAATTCCGGACACTCGCATAAGACATGCCTGACAGTTTCATCTTCCTGTTCACACATCCTGCTTAGAGGTGTGTCCACTAGCCCCATAGTCTGGAGGTGTTTCCTTAGTTGACAGTGACCAGTCAGAAATCCTACTGTTAAACGTAGGTTTTTCCTGGTCATCGCCAAATATTTCTTCGGCGCCAGCTTCCCAGGGTCGCCCAGGGTGATCCTGGCAAGACTGCATCCTTTTATTCCATCCCATCTCTTAAGGGATTGAGCATGGGTGTAACGTTTGGCTAGTTCCGCAATTGTCGAAGTCGTTAGGCCGTAGGTGTCACAGGTTCCTAGAATTTTTAGTCCAGCGGCTTCCCTGGCTAAAGAATCAGCAATGCGATTTCCTTTACTCCTGTCGTGCCCTTTAACCCACCTCAAGATAATATTGTTATCTGCCGAGGCGTCAGCTAAATCTTGGTGGCACTCTAGTACTAGCCTCGATATAACACGTTGTCTGTTCAAGGCTAATAGGGCTTGTCTACTATCAGTGCAGATTGTTATGTTTTTGCCAGAAATTTCTCTTCTGGTTAGTTTTTTTGTGGCAATTGAGATACCAGCCAGTTCTGTTTGAACCACGCTGGTATTGTTTCCCATTCTCCACTTAATCTTTAGGCTTAGTGCTCTCGAATAAACTCCACATCCTGAGCCTTCTTTCATTTTTGAACCATCTGTATATATGCGTATTGCATTTGCAGCATCTGGCTCTGTGTTCTGTTTTATTTGAATTTTGTAGGGTTTGTTAAACAAAAACCTGGGTTCAATTGCATCGTAGGCTGTCTGCAGCAGAGGTAGCGCAGTGACGCTTCCTGTCATAGGCTTAACCTCAATTGGCCCACTCCTACTTCGGGGTTTACACCAACCGTGCGCAATCATACCATGGCCATTAACGAAACCTCCTTGACGTACAGGTCCAGAGGGGTCAGACCAGTAATTAGTTCCATTGCTGAGGTTGGTGTTGTTCTCATGGTTCCTGTGATGTTTAAAGAAGCCATTCGCTGTATTTGATATACTTTTTGGATGGCCGTTGCTTGTAGAACCTTCGGTCCCCATAACAATTGCTCCATACGTTGACATGGGTCTTATTATTGCAGTGTAGATCCAGGTGACCACACGGGATGACAGACCCCATGTGCGTCCCACTGTCCTCCGACACTGCTCATAAGCCACATATGCTCTTTTTGCTCTGCTGTGTAGATGAGAGTTCCATGCTAGTTTTCTGTCGAGGGTAATACCAAGGTATTTCACCTCTTCCGAAAAGTTTAGTTTGCTTTTGAAGATTTCGGGAGGTTTCAAACCCGATAAACTTCTTTTCCTGGTGAAAAGGACCATCTCAGTCTTTCTGGGATTGATCGACAATGAGTGTTCCTTACACCATTTTTCAATTAATTTAAGCCCATCCTGCGCTCTATCGCACAGTGTGTTCACAAATTTGCCAGTCTGCAAGATAACTATGTCATCTGCGTATGCAATTGTGTAGAATCCATTGTTGTTGAGGTAATTAATCAGGGTGTCTAGGACTATGTTCCACAGAAGGGGTGATAAGACTCCTCCTTGTGGACATCCCCTCATGACCAGTCCTCTTACTGTGATGGACGGAGTTGCATAAACGATACCTTTAAGATTATGATATACAGGTCGTTTCATAATAAACTTTCAAGTATTATTAAAAAGTATAATATTGTTTTGTCCTCGGTTTTGTCTCAATCATCACGTACGAATGTGAGATTGCCGAAAATGACAGGGGATTCAATTATGAATTTTTCAACTTACAATCCTTTTCTCTCTTTCTCTCTCTCCTTCTCCTTCTCTCTCCTTTTCGCTCTTGAATTAATCACTTTAGACCACAAGTGTGCTAGTTATTTGGAATTGTTTTATCGGGAGGAACACAGAAAGGCACAACTATACAGGTTGTCCCATTAATAAGTTTGAATGCGACGTCACGGGACTTAAAACAAATACCTCATTGGGTAACACAATAACAAGAAAAGATGCAACATTTGCTCTCACTTACACCCCCAAAATTATAATTATCTACTACTGCCCAATTCTGATATATAACTTGTCTTAATTGTCGTGAAACACCCTGTTATGTGAGCAAGTTTTTTCCCGTATAAAATTTTTTTGAAATCATATCGGGGCCGGCTAACAACAGATTATTTAGAGGCGTCTGTAATATGTAAAAGTAACTAGACATGAACTATAAATGAAAAAAATTTGCGAGAAACACGAGGATCTCAAAGAAAACGTTTCAAATTTTAAACAAAATGTTGCCTTATATGAAAATACAGTGTGGAAACCACTTATGGAATACAATTATTTATGTCATTATTTTAGTAAATTATGAAAAATGCCGAGACACGTCAACTTTTTAATTGAGTTGTGCGTTATGTAAACATAAATGTAAATGTACAGGGAGATTCACGCAAGTATGCCATAGTCAGTGTTGTTTTTTTAATGAAACACCCTGTATATTTGCATATTTTTGAAATCCTCTTAATGAACTGATTCTAACAAACTAAATAATGCATGGTCAATTATGAATTATACAGGGTGAAATTTTTATTTTTACAGTTATTAAACACATACATAAAATACCTGATGTATTTGATTTTAATACATTGAAATCAATGCTCAAAATGTTCTCCACCGAGTTGTTGGCAATAGCACAGTCTCCTATAGAACTCCTCCCTAACTTTGTTTTAAGTTTGAGGTGAAATATTCCGTATTTTTGTAGTTATCCTGTCTTTGAGGTCTACAATGCTAGTTGGTTGTGTTGCATATAGTTTGTTCTTGAGATAACCCCCCAGAAAAAAATCTAACGGCGTAAGGTCTGGCGATCTAGCTGGCCCCTCAATAGTACCTCTTCGTCCAATCCATTTATTGGGGAAGTTTTCATGTCTCATGCATCCAATTAGGATTCTTTGCTGACCAATATCTACAGTTCTGTCGGTTTACCTCTCCATTCAATGTGAATGTTGATTCGTCAGAAAAAAGAATGGTACCAAGAGCTATCTCATTTCTGTTCAGCTTATTCATCAATCTTTCGCAGAAATCCATTCTACGATCTGGATCGTCTTCTGTTAACTCCTGTACAAAAGTTCATTTGTAGGGATGAAGTTTTTCTTTATGAAGACATCTTAGAACAGTTGTATGACTAACATTATTTTCACGGGCAATTTGACGTGAACTTGAAGTTGGATTCTCTTCGACACTTAACAAAATATCCACTTTCACATCATCTTCAACGAAGTGTGGTTTTCTTTTCAATGGTTTGACATGTCCAAGTGTCCAATGTCTGAATTGTGCATGAATTTTAGACACAGTACTTTGTGAAATATTAGGCAATTCGGGATACCTGTGATCTCAATTCGGTGAGTCTCAGTTAAATATTTCATTGTTATGTCGACAAGGAAAGAGTGTTTGACAAAGATTTTACTTTTTCAGTATAAACTGTCAACACATCGACAGCTGACAGAATAGAAAACAATCCACATTATTTACCGATTTTGTCTAATTATTGGCGTTTTTAGGCAATTTTTAGGTATTTATGATAAAATTTATGGGCGTAGCAGGTTTTGTTTAATATACAAATACGTCTAATAATTAGTTAGTTTAGATTTTTGATAAATCCATATTTAGCTAATTTAAAAAAGTACCAATATTTCAAGTGTTATAAATTATTAATTTTAAAATTTCACCCTGTATAATTCATAATTGACCATACATTATTTAGTTTGTTGGAATCGGTTGATTAAGAGGATTTCAAAAATATGCAAATATTATACAGGGTGTTTCATTTAAAAAAACAACACCGACTATGGCATACTTGCGTGAATCACCATGTACATTTAAATTTATGTTTACATAACGCACAACTCAATTCAAAAGTTGACGTGTCTTGGTATTTTTTATAATTTTCTACAATAATGACATAAAGAATTTTTGTGGTTTCCACACTGTATACCTATATTTCGTTCAAAAGTAAAGTCTGTGCTGTTTCTTTTTTGATTAAAATTTTTAAAAATATTATGGATATTTTTATTTTAGTTAATTAGTTACCGAGTTAGTTACCTTCCTAAAAACTTTTAGCAATTTTATACATAAATAATTAATATTATTATCAATTAATAATTAATTATATATTCGTATGATGATTATACAGTTTTTTATAGTTGGTTTTGTTCAAAATGGTACATCAACACCTCTTTGTTAAAAGGTTGCACGTTATATTTTACGTAATATCTTACAAGCACAACCAAAAAATAGAAAATTCAGTGAATGAGCTCTTGATAAGATAAGTATTTGCAATGCGATTATACAACGAAAATAAATCAGGAGGAATTTTAAAGAATTTGCCACATTTTGGCGTTGGAGTGAGCTTAAAGAGAAGAAGCTACTGAAAAACATTTAGGCATTACGTATTTGAAATTGAAAATAAAAAAAATAAAAAGAGGAAAGGCGGTGACAATAAACGATGTGACAGCAAATGGATGAAGACACGCTATCTACACTGTTAAAAAAAATTACGAAATATGAAACTTCTCAAAAAAGGTTTTAGATTCTACAAGCATCATAAAAATTTGATAAAACTTTTTTGAGTACTGAAATAATAAAAACAAACATTTCGTTTCAACGGCTGTTGAAGCAGACTCTATCAACACTGTTAAAATTTCACGAAAAGGGTTGTAGATTCTATACTCATCATAAAAATTTCATAAATAGTATGATTATACACCAAGGAGGTGAAGACCATTATTATTGACCGAGGTTTATAAATGTCTTCACCACCGTGGTGAATATACATTTTTTCCACTACTAGGCAAGTTTAAGACAAAAATTAGAAATAATTCATAAATGCACCACGAGAAGCATTTCCGTCGTTTGACTGACAAGTACACTGTCAGTTTTCGATATATTATGAACGTACTCTTTATGCCATCAGTCATTTTTGGTTGAGCGCGAATTTTAAACTAATGGCATTTTTATTCTAATAATTCCATCTTGATAGGTAATTTCAGGCAAATATATATATTAAAGACAATCTCCTGGGTCTACAAAATTATGCTGCTCAAGTTTTTGTTGAACTACTATCCCTGAATTCTCAAAATATTTGAATTTGTCCATTATTGATCTAGGTTAATAATAGAAAATTATTAACCACTAATAGAAAAATTCAACTTCTCAGATGGCTAGAAGAAGCAGTAATTGTCAACTTCATAGCTGGTAGTAGAAAATAGTGTATTATACACCAAGGTGGTGAAGACTATTATTATTGACCGAGCACCAATATTATTTAGCGAGGCGCTTTACCCTGAGCGGAATAAGGTGCGAGGCTTATAAATTTCTTCACCACCATGTTGTATAACTAATTTTTCCCACAACTAGCCAATTTTAAAATGAAAATTACAAAAAAATTACAAACTCACCAAGAGAAGCGTTTACCCCGTCGTCTGACTGACAAGTACACTGTCAGAGCAAGTCACATGGTCTAGTCACATGTAGCTACTGCGCATGCTTGCAGCCCTGTGACCGGTACGTTTAACGCTGTCACAAACAGGCGAGGGAACGACCCTAGCGCATGATGAATACACAGCATTATAATCTCGTTTACAGCGTAATAGCTCCTAAACTATGAATGCTACGGAAAAAAATTCCCAATGAAATTTGTAGAAAATTCCATGCTCTACAATTCAATTATCACTATTTTCAATTTATCATCAACCATTAACTAAATATTCAGCAGAAACCATATTGAAAAAAGTTTGGAGGGCTATAATCAAAAACCTATGCGTTATACAAAAAAAAGTCTCGGATAAAAAAGATGGCAAATATTATTATCTACAATAATGATCTCTACAATTTTTGTCGTACGATGCGTGGTTCGTGAGATATTTAATAAAATGTGTTTTTCAAGATGGCGGCTGAAGTGAAGCCCCCCACATGACGCCAACTTGGATTTACATTCAGGGGACACCCCAGAACATATTCAAAGAAAAAAATACCTGTTCCCATAAATTTTTTTCAGAACCTACTTTTTTGGCTGGGGCTCTTGGACTACAACCTTTTTTGTGAAATTTTATAAGTATTGCTATTTTTTCAGTAGTTTAGGTGGAGTAGAATTTAGTAGCCGTTAATATTGAAAGTTTGTTTTGATTATCAGAGTAATCGAAAACAATATCAAATTTCTTTCATAGGTATAGAAAGTAGAACATATTTTGCGGACAATAATTGCCTTCTGCGATTCCCTAATTCAAAAGATAACGATTATAGCGTCTGGCTCCAGCTGCCAGTTTTAGCTTCATTGAAAAAACGGGGTACTTTTATTGCACGGACCATTCCTTCCGTTTTGGAGAAAGAAATTAAATATTTTTTTCTCAATAATTTTTTTGATACTGCATGTATCAATTGGAAATTCCGTCTTTCCGAAGGTTGAAAATATAAAATAAAATGTTCTATCAATTTCCCCGTCTGGTTCACTGTTCACATTGCTGGCGACGGTTGCTCTTCAATTACTTTCAATTTAAAAGTTTCGTTGTGTCAATTGAAAAGGCGATGGCGTATTAAAATTTAATTGTCGATAGAAAACAACATCTTGAAACAAATATTTTGTTTGCCCAATCGTTATTAATCAGTTAATTTTCACAAAGCTTCATGTTTATTTGTCCACGGCCACCTAATAATAAGTCAATATTTTACCTCCTAACTAAAGGTATATGGTACCCATATATCAACTGTCGTGAATTATGGTTCATAATACACTGTAGTGTATTATGGTTCATAATTCCCGACTATAGATGGGGGTACAATATGAAATAAACTATTAAATCTGTGTATTTTGTTCAGGAAATTTGTTTCTGACATATATCGTATCTATAAAATATTGTAATTTTTAGTATTGATACTTTTCATAACGATATTTTCTAATATTAAGTATTTCAAAACAATATATTTATAACGGTACGTTGTATTGATACTTTCTACAGTATCACCCATCTCTATATATGTCAAATTATTTGAAGTAGCTACCACAACATTTTGAGGTTAGTAATATGCCAAATCGCTACTGACTTTTATTTATTAATAAATAAATTAAGTGTCGGGGACAAAGTATAGTATTCTACTCGCAATTTATGGCCATAATTCACTTGGGTGAATTGCGCCCCTCGCCTGCGGCTCGTGACGTCACCCATCGTGAATTATGGCTATCATAAATTTCTCGTTTAATAATATACTATTATATAGTGGAGATATTTAATAATAATTGTTATACAGTGACAACTCGTTTTAAAGTCATTGTGAAGACATAGGAAAAAAGTAGGGTTCAGATATATTTTCTATAAATGAAAAATAATTAATTGAAACAACTGAATGGATGTTA
Source organism: Galerucella calmariensis (assembly GCA_910591675.1). Lineage (NCBI taxonomy): Eukaryota > Metazoa > Arthropoda > Insecta > Coleoptera > Chrysomelidae > Galerucella > Galerucella calmariensis. Next base: position 15,224 of record CAJUYG010003042.1, read on the forward strand.
CTTAAGAGAATTTTTTAGCGCCGGTAAAATACTTCCTTTTTTCCTAAAACAAAAGAAAAATCAAGAGAAAAACTGTGTGTGTGACTCAGTTACAGTATTTTTCATTGGCATCAACTATGTCGGTTAGTTATTTATGCGGTCTACTGCATCATTAGGCTGATCCCTGGCAAAACCGTTAGGTCTCAATTTTAATGTTCCCAAGCATGCTCAAAAAAGCAAGACCTGTTAGTCGCTCTTGACCAGTGAATTGCGCAAATAGTTTTTTAAACATCACAGCGTTGAAAATGATCTTTTCGTCGAAGCTGTAGAGTTTGTAGAAGAATGTATACCGGATGTCCCAAGTTATCGTATACAGGCAATGTCTCGCTTATTTGACAAGATAATTGATAAATAAAAAACTGCATTGAATGGCATTAAAATACCTTCCTTATGACTTATAAAAAATGTCATACATTTGACAGTCCTGTGGTAGGTACCCCTGACTTTTTATTTTCAAATGGCATTCCCTGTATATTGTCATTGAAAATTGCCTGTCTTTCTATTTGGAATGAAACTATAGCACATACTTGGTTTTTTCCAATGAATAGTAACAAAAGTATCATTTTTAAAGCGTCTCGTAGCGTTACACCAGCTATAGGCGTTTTCGGAAACCTACTCGGGTTGACACGATCCCTAACCTGCACGTTCGTTTACCTAACCCGAGTTGCCTACCTATGTTCGGAAACTTCCGAGTTGTTGACTGGATGACTGACCCTGGTTCATTTTTCGTAACCCACCTCGAGAGGTAGGTCGGTAGACACGCTATAGGCACCGCATGCGCATTACTGAAGGCACAGGTACTCTGTGCTGAAGGGTTATATAACATAACCTAATTCTTTTGGTGGTAACGAAATATATTGCTTTTATCAAACATGAAAAGGGGCCTTGCTACATTAACGGCGTTGGCATTTGATTATTTTTTCGAAGGTGATGACGAAGTTGAAGAAGATATGTATGTTTTGTTATGACGTAAGCTACTAGATCAAAAACGAAACCTATTAGTTCGTAAACTACAGTTCCCGGGTAGGTGATCGGAGTGATTCATCACGTGACCTCTCTGGATCGAGTCATGATCGAGTTAGTGAGCCGTAGTAAGTTTCCGAAAACGCCTTATGATTCAGACGGGGCCTGCACAACCACACTTTTAACACGTTTTACAGCTTACAAGGATTCTGCAGGAAATAATTTTGAGCATTTGCTGTAATTTTCTATTCGTTTTTTGAATTGCATAAGAGGTATTTTAGTTGAAATCCATACTTCGTAAAATATTGATATTTTTGTTATTATTAATTGAAAAAAATACCAAGGGGGTGCCATTTGAAAATAGAAAGTGAGGGGTAGCTACCACAGGGCTCTCAAATGTAAAACATTTTTTTATAAGTCATTAGGTAGGTACTTTAATGCCATTCAATGCAGTTTTTTATTTATGAATTTCTTGTTAAATAAGCGAGATATTGCCTGTATACGATATCTTGGGACACCCGGTATAAATCCTGAAGATTTACCTAAATATGTTTTATGAAATTATTGTTTCATTAAAATAGCATAGCAGATTTAAATTCGGTTTTCTTGAATAATAAGAAATATTGATTATAATAATTGAATTTATCCTGAGCTCGAACAATTGATACTGCAAGGCATTATTAGACAAACTTTTGAATGGAAAATTATTCTATAATAGAATTATAATGAGAAAAGTTGAAAGAAGTGGATTTTTGTAGAAAACTCTACTTATATTGAAATTATATCAACAAATTTCTTTCCGCTTTAATTTTTGCGTGTAACGTTTTATATGTACCTTGCGTCAAATCACGTTGCGTCAAATCGCAGCGACTTGTTGCTGGGACAAATCACTGCGAGAAAAAGCAGTTTTTCTAATTATTGTCTTGTCAAATAAGCGAGATATTGCCTGTATGCAATAACTTGGGACACTTGGTATGTCGTAGACAAATGGCAATTTCAGGCAAATGCTATCTGCCTGTCAAAAACATTACAATTACAATTACATGAGAGTTGCATATGCTATTTTTTCTACACCCGATAAATAATCAAAAACCATAAATTTTATATTTTCATGGAACACAAGGATGGTTTCGAACCCGGAAGCGTAATTCCGAAACCCCGTTAATTTCAGAGCAACATTGTTCCGAAATAAACTTGGATTTGTTATTTAATAACGCCGTTTATCGTCTTCCAAACCCCAGCGCGGTGCGGACAAGATGCGTTCTGTATTGCGTGGGGGTTAGCAAGTCGCGACGCCTTTTCAAATGACAATTCAGTACAACAAAGTAAACATTAGATAAACGATTGTTTTCCTTTGGAACAAAATGTCTTGCGCTTAACTAATTTGCGCGGTTTGTTTATGTTCTATTAGCTATTGTGTTTAATGGTGTTTAGTGGTAACCGTTGTTTTGTTGTACCCAAACAACAAAATGAGGGAAGAAGAAATAAACATTTATGTGCAATAGAGCAAAAATTCTATATGGCATGTACCTCATCACCCCGTTTGTTGAAAACTGACAGAATAAAACTGGCCGCTTTGGCGTTGGGAGACAACTCTACTCCTGATACTTTTTTTGATGATATACTGGAAGAAGAGAAGGAAAATGAAAAAAGAAACGAAATAAATATTACTGAAAAACAAGTATTTTCAAATGACAATTATGAAAATCAAACAAATGAAGGAAATGGTGTAGAAGTAATTCTAGTGAACGAAAATAACACATTCTACGAAAATACAGTGGAAACAGTCAAAACACAATTTTTAAAAATTATTGATATCCTAAAAGAATATCCAGACACCCGCATTAAGTTTTATTATTGAAAAGGCTACATCCAAAAAATCCAAAAACATCAAAGTTCAACCTACTTCTATTTCAAGAAGGAAAAATAGAGGTTTGCCTAAAGGTTCCAAACGGATTCAAGCAGGGCGTCCACCTAACTCTGAAATAATTACTTTAAATACGGAAAAGAAAGCAGAGAAGAAAAAAAGAATACATAATTTAGCTCAAAACACAGAAGAAAACAAACCAAGCGCCAAAATACATTAACCTGTGCAATGCTAACAATATTATCGAATTTTGCTGAAATTTTGTATAAATATTAGGGAGTTCTTTTCTGTATTGTAGACCAAATATGGCCCAAAAAATGATTTGAATTACTTATTATAGTTTTGTTTACCTTCGTTATATGTTTCCATTCGTTATTTTGTATCTACCGTGTTGATTAAGATTGTTTAGTATTTTTTTCCACTTTTCTGAAGTAGGTAGATCATAATTATTTTACTTGTAGTATTAGACGCGTATATTCTCTGTAATGATCTGAATCGCACGTGTATTTGGAGTAAGTATTCGCGCATTTGCGTTGTACAAACCAGAGTTGAGTATAGAATACTTAGTGTTATGTGGCGCTCTGTACTGCGCTATGGTTTGGAATTACCCAACCCGGAATTCATACTGTAGTCTAGTACAAATTGAGCGCCTTAACCCACTCGGCCACGAGTTCGGTCTATGAGTTAGCTCGAAATTAATGATACCTATCATGAATGAGTCGAACGGAAAATGTAATCATGAAATTTAAAAAAAAATGCAATGTTAGATAGATACTTACTTTTAAAAATAAAAACCGTTCATCGGGTGTTTCGTAGATAAACTTTTTTATTTGTTCATGTGAAATTGCTTTTTTTCCAACATATCCTTCGGACTTTCGCTTTAATAAAGCTTGTAGTTTCTTTTATTTAGAAATATTTATATTATGGTTTTTTTTTCCTGGAGCCGTCCCTTCGCCGGTACCACCTCAGCCTCCTGTGCTTATAGTGGATACTCCTAGTGTTCTGACTACAACCTTTCAGCTATTCCGTTCCCTGTATTAGCTCATACAGGTTCTTTGCTGGTTGGTTGTAGAAGTCTTCTGGAGTCATTTGGGGTATACCATACAGTTTCTGCCTTCTGTCGTCCAGCGACTCACATTTGCATAGTATATGCAGAGCTGTTTCGGTATCCTTTTTGCATCTTCTGCATGTAAGGTCTCCGTTGTATAGCCCTATTTTGTTTAGGTGCTCCTTTGTGGGGAAATGTCCCGTAAGTAGCTCCGTTATGGTGCGTAGTTTGTTCCTGCTCATTGAGAGCAGTTCTTTCGCCACTTTTTCTGATGGTTCTTTTATGAATTTCTTCCCATGTATTTGCCTGGTCGTGTTCTTCCAGTATTTATTGTGTTGTTCTTTCAACCACCCTTTTAACCATGACCTCGTTAAGCATCTGGTGATGCCCACAGCAGGTTCGGGTCCGTTCAGTTGAGTTGACGATCCTACTCTTGCGAGTTCGTCAGCTTTTTCATTGCCTGCGATACCTGCATGACCTGGGACCCACTCCAGTGTTACTGTTTCGAGTCGCCTAAGTTCTTCGCCGCATTCCCATACTAGCCGAGATGAGAGATGAGAGACGATCCCTTCATATTTGCTCGTCTTCCTGTATATGCCCGCTCCGGTGCCGAGTTAATTTTTTGATCCGTCTGTATACCAGATCAGTTCATTCGCTCTACTAAGTGGTGGTGCGTTCTCTTCCTCAAGCTCCTTTCGATCTTTGATGACAATCTCGAAGTTCTTGCGAAAGATATATCTGGTGGTCATGTGGTATGTTGGCATTTTGAAAATGTCATCATCCACATGCCTTATCTTTGTGTGTCCTCTCCCATGTGCCACGTCATGGTCTGATGCTTTTTCCAGTCGGGTTAGTGCTGCCCTTGCTTCGCACATTATGACACAATGTAGCGGAGGAAGGTCTAGCATTGTCTCCAGTGCCGCTGTAGGAGTGGTCCTCATTGCCCCTGTAATGCCAATGCATGCAAGTCTTTGGACCTTGCTTAGTTTTAGCATAGCTGAGGATTGTCTGATCTTTGGCCACCATACCAGAGATGCATATGTGATTCTACAGTATTAATAAATATCAGAAGATAAAAAAAAGGAACATTTTAAAACTATAAAAGCATGCTACCATTAACAATGACCCTAATCAACTTGTCAAAAGTTCTCAGAGAAGAAGAAAAAATATCAACTGTGGAGAGGTCACAACAATATTTATTATAAGCTTTGCAGCAACGATTCAGTGGAGAATTTAGATAATAATTGTTATTTGCTTGGTTCGTAATGAAGGTATGTTTATTTCTTGTATTATATGCTGGTACCAAAAACGATAAAGAGCTTACAATAGATAAGGAGTCTATTAAACCATTAACACATTTAAATATAAATTTTATATCGGCAACTATTCGCCTCTTCTCTATAGGAAGAATGTTAAGGTTCTGACGAACAATTTGTTTATCTGTACAACCTGGAAAACATCGGATAAACTTATTTTCAATGACGGATAATCTATTTATATGGACATCATACTGGGGATTCCAAATGACCGAAGAGGACATTAATATGCTATTAACGTAAGCCATTATAAGAAGCGAAGGGTTTGTATATTTTTAAAATCGAAAGAAGTACGCATTATAAATCCTAACATTTTGTTGGCTTTCTTAGAGACATATAATATGGGTTCGTCAAACAACAACTTTTGATCGAATATAACACCCAAATCTTTTAATTGAGTAACGCTATCAAGTTTTTTATTATTAATAGTATATGTACTTTTACAGATATTTCTATTACGAGTAAAAGAATAAGCTGTTATTATCACAATACGTTTGAAGTCTATTGAGATCTTCCTTTAGATAATTTGCATCATTTGGTTCCTTTATAGGACGATACACTTTCAAATAATCGGCATACATCAAGAATTTACTTAATCTGAAACATTGTGAAATGTCATTATTGTAAATATTGAACAATAATGGGCCTAAGTGAGATCCTTGAGGTACTCCTGATGTAATCTTAATATACCTTGAACAAAACTGTCCGATGGTCACAGATTGAATTGGGTTGGTAAAATAAGAGCTGAGCCATAATAAAAAATTGCCATGTAACCCTGTGTCCGCAAGTTTTTTTATCATTATATTGTAGTCAATTTTGTCAAACGCCTTACTAAAGTCAGTATATACCGCGTCAACCTGTAGATATTTATTTACATTTTCTAAAATGTACTCATTATATTCAAACAGATTTCAACTGATCTTTTTCTAATAAAACCATGTTGCTGATGATTTGAAAAGTTTACAACACTGAAAAAGAAAAAATCGAATATTATCGACCCGAACAATTTCGATAAAATACACAGTTTAGAAATAGGACTATAATTTTCAACAAAACGAGAGTTGCCGCTCTTTGGGATAGGCACTACTAGTGCTTTTTCCCAAACTTGTGGAAAGACTCCTTCAGATAATAATGATTTATTGAATATTAAAAGCAATGGATAGGAGATCCCCTTAACACAATGTTTTTTTTGGGCATATTTTTGTATTATTTAAATAAATATAACAATAAGACTAATATTCTCTTTTCATAAAAAATAATTGACCGTAAACAACAAAGTACAGACCGGACTAGAACTGTCAGTGGGACTTTAGAAAAAGACGTAAGACACATTGCTGCTACAAAAGGTACGTCTGCATCCTATTTTGAATGATGTAATTTCTCTCGATTGATAGGTTGAGCTTGAGCGTAATCTAAACATTAACCATTCAAATTTTTTTTAAGTCAAAGATTAGGGTTAAAGTTTGTAATACATTTAAACGGTTCATTATTGTGATATTTTGAGTAGGATAAATCACAGATCTGTGATGTGTTAGAAGAACATCAACAATCGATGACGCACACCAAAAAGTTTATTATATGAACTCTAACAAGAATGATCTACTGTAAATGTACCTTAAAATGTTGCAGTCTTAAACTTCAAATTATAATTGATTTTCTAGTTTTAGAACTTTTTCGTAGTGTAAGATAGGGATTAGAATTTTATAAGAGCTTAATTATTCTTGATAACGGTAGCTGGAACAATACCAAAACGTTGAATTAAAGATATAAAAAAGATTGTGGTTTGATTTCCCGGAAAACTAACAAAATGAATAATGAATATACCACAAGGAACATACAAAATATATGTGGGAATCTATAGTTTATTCATAAACTTGGCGGGGCAATAAATCAACCAATTGGCCAAATTCCATAAGCGTACTTAATATAAGAATGTGTGGCACAATATAAGTATAACTTTTTATATCCTATTCAATATTAAATTCGGCATTCGTTGTTCGCATAAAATAAGCCAAGACAGAAACAATTAATTAATTTCAAATTTTTCAATTCAGATTTATTCAAAACAATCAAAAATTCATTTCATTCTCATCCCACATGAGTGACTACCGTAATAACTCAATTTTTAATCTCTCGACATTAAAAATAACCCTCCAGTCGTCCTGATACAGGATGAAGATACCTGCCCGACACAGAAATAGAAAGAACATGAATGTTTACGATAATAGATTGATATGCCGTTGTTTGCATGAAATAAGCCAGGAAAAAAGCAATAAATTACTTTCAAATTTTTCAATTCAGATTCATTCATTGGCTAACGCAATAATTTAATTTTAAATCTCTTGACATTAAAAGAAACCCTTAACTCGTCCTGATATGATGTGAAGATACCTGCCAGACACAGAAATTGAAAAAACATGAATGTTCATGATAATAAATTAATATGCCTTGGATGGCTCATCTTGTATTGATTTTGCAAGGGTCACGAAGATTTATTACTCTGCTGCATTTATGAATAAACTATAATAATCATATGTCAATGGTTTAAAAATATTCCTCTGCACATTGACTTTATGAAGAGCATAATGCCTGGCTCAAAACTACAAGTAAACAATATCCAAGCTAGGAATGGAATTATTAACCACTGGACTGGGAGTTACACTGAGAAAAACAAATTTAAGAAGTTTCAATTCAATTTGCATCTAATGAAAATTTTATCCACCAAAATATTCGAAAAAGTTGTAGCTGTCTTAACGATAATCATCGGAATTTGTTATCCTTACCCTTTCTCACCACCTTACTGGGCCCAAATCTTCAACTATTTATAGACACCACCAGTGGAAACTAAAATTTTCGCCAAAAATAGCAGTTTCGGAATTTTACTATTCCTTCGAGGTTTGCAATTTCTAACAGTTGGTCCCGTAGCACATATAAATGTAAATTGGGAAGGGTGACAGAGGGTTGAGACCAATGAGGACGTCTTGGGATAGACAACATGTTGAATGACATTTTACAGCCTCCGTTCTACCCACAAAATAAATTGTTAACCAACACTGTTCATTCAAAAACTCTGTTTTCATTATATTACACAGGGTCCTATTTTACAATATTTTACAATTTTGAGTTGTATAATTCGGGCATTAAAAGACTCCTCCAGATATTATCGAAAGGCTCGAACTGCAACCGAAAATTTGTTATAGTGGACGTAATATTTTTATTGCAGCTTTCTAATCGCATATCCCCTTTAAGTTATATTGCGGTCTATAACGGCATTGTATCGAATTACAGTCGAACAAAGAGCCGACAACAAGTTCGCACAATATTTATTACGGCAAGTATATCTGAGAGTTCAATACAAAACTGTTCAAATTTCACAATTAATTATTCATTCAACTGATTTTTCTATCTATTTCCATATTGTCAGATCTTTCTGTTCAAAGCTTAGATGAAATACCTATATGGTTGAAATAATACCCTTCTTGGTGTGTGTCATCGATTGTGACGTATATCCGGGTTTTCGGCATGTCGTTTATTTTATTTGCTATTTTGACATATAGCTCTAACCTTAAATTTGATAAATAAAATCATCAGGATCGTATTAAGCCGAGGCCGAGAAGGCTATGAAATTAATAATTACCAGCTTCTTTTTCTAACTGACATACTTCAGAACTTTCAAAATGCTGATGTTTTTTCGTGTATCCATGCATATTTTTGTATTATTTAAATAAATAAATCAATAAGATTAATATTCACTTTTCATAAATAATAATTGACGGTAAACAACAAAGTACAGACCTGTTGAGAACTGTCAGTGTGACAGTAGAAAAAGACGTAAGACACATTGCCGCTACGAAAGTAACGCCTTCATAGTATTTTAAACTCTCGATTGATAGGTTGAGCTTGCGCGTAATCTAAACATCAACCAATCAAATTTTTGTAAGTCAAAGATTGGGGTTAAGATTTGTAATACATTGAAACGGTTCATTATTGAGATATTTTGATTAGGATTAATTACAGACCCGCCTTTTTTCCCATTTCTTCCTACGTAATGTGTAAAGACATTAACAATCGATGACACACACCAAGAAGGGTATTATTTCAACTATATAAATTACTGTAATTCTTTCATTAATGAATGAGGTTGTAGAAA